>CM060960.1:101041561-101261561 GCA_030765055.1 Mantis religiosa | reverse complement strand
TCTGTCTGTCTGTCTGTCTGTCTGTCTGTCTGTCTGTCTGTCTGTCTGTCTGTCTGTCTGTCTGTCTGTCTGTCTGTCTGTCTGTCTGTCTGTCTGTCTGTCTGTCTGTCTGTCTGTCTGTCTGTCTGTCTGTCTGTCTGTCTGTCTGTCTATCTATCTATCTATCTATCTATCTATCTATCTATCTATCTATCTATCTATCTATCTATCTATCTATCTATCTATCTATCTATCTATCTATCTATCTATCTATCTATCTATCTATCTATCTATCTATCTATCTATCTATCTATCTATCTATCTATCTATCTATCTATCTATCTATCTATCTATCTATCTATCTATCTATCTATCTATCTATCTATCTATCTATCTATCTATCTATCTATCTATCTATCTATCTATCTATCTATCTATCTATCTATCTATCTATCTATCTATCTATCTATCTATCTATCTATCTATCTATCTATCTATCTATCTATCTATCTATCTATCTATCTATCTATCTATCTATCTATCTATCTATCTATCTATCTATCTATCTATCTATCTATCTATCTATCTATCTATCTATCTATCTATCTATCTATCTATCTATCTATCTATCTATCTATCTATCTATCTATCTATCTATCTATCTATCTATCTATCTATCTATCTATCTATCTATCTATCTATCTATCTATCTATCTATCTATCTATCTATCTATCTATCTATCTATCTATCTATCTATCTATCTATCTATCTATCTATCTATCTATCTATCTATCTATCTATCTATCTATCTATCTATCTATCTATCTATCTATCTATCTATCTATCTATCTATCTATCTATCTATCTATCTATCTATCTATCTATCTATCTATCTATCTATCTATCTATCTATCTATCTATCTATCTATCTATCTATCTATCTATCTATCTATCTATCTATCTATCTATCTATCTATCTATCTATCTATCTATCTATCTATCTATTTATTTATTTATTTATTTATTTATTTATTTATTTATTTATTTATTTATATATTTATTGATTTATTGATTTATTGATTTATTGATTTATTGATTTATTGATTTATTGATTTATTGATTTATTGATTTATTGATTTATTGATTTATTTATTTATTGATTTATTTATTTATTTATTGATTTATTTATTTATTGATTTATTTATTTATTGATTTATTTATTTATTTATTTATTTATTTATTTATTTATTTATTTATTTATTTATTGATTTATTTATTTATTTATTTATTTATTTATTTATTTATTTATTTATTTATTTATTTATTTATTTATTTATTTATTTATTTATTTATTTATTTATTTATTTATTTATTTATTTATTTATTTATTTATTTATTTATTTATTTATTTATTTATTTATTTATTTATTTATTTATTTATTTATTTATTTATTTATTTATTTATTTATTTATTTATTTATTTATTTATTTATTTATTTATTTATTTATTTATTTATTTATTTATTTATTTATTTATTTATTTATTTATTTATTTATTTATTTATTTATTTATTTATTTATTTATTTATTTATTTATTTATTTATTTATCTATTTATTTATTTATTTATTTATTTATTTATTTATTTATTTATTTATTTATCTATTTATTTATTTATTTATTTATTTATTTATTTATTTATTTATTTATTTATTTATTTATTTATTTATTTATTTATTTATTTATTTATTTATTTATTTATTTATTTATTTATTTATTTATTTATTTATTTAATTCTATGGGTGTACTTAAAGATTTTAACAGTTTAATGTTGTGGCCAATGTTGTGGTTTTCTGTCCAAAAATGGTGTGAAACTGCAGATTTTTCTGTTTGTTTCAACTTAATGTTCCTCTGGTGTTCTTTTTGCCTGGTTAACAAGTTTCTCTTAGTTTTTCCTATGTATCTTTTTTCACAGGTTTCACAATTAATCTGATAAATTCCTGATTTCAAATTGTTGGGGATTGTCTTTTTCAGTGGTTTATTTAGCAGGTTCCTCAGACAGAATTTGTTTTGGGGTGCTAGTTTTAAGTTTAGTCTTTTGAAGATTCGTTCAAATTTTCTAAAAGCCCATGGATGGTAGGTGAATTTTCTATATTGCCAATTTGTGTTATTAAGTGGTGTGAGAGTGGTATTTTTTGATCTTATCTTCAGTTTTTCTTTCCTCTTCATCATGTTCCTTATGATGGCTGGGTTGAATCTATTTTATACCGCTATGTCTTTTATGTGTTGTTGTTCTTTCAAAAATTCATCCTTACTCAGTGGGACGTTGTATAGCCGGTGAATTAGACTACTAAAGGCAGCTAGTTGATGTGAAATTGGGTTGTATTCATTTTTCTTTATGTAATTATCTATGTGTGTGGGCTTCCTGTATATTCCAAAATCTACACCATGACGATTTCTAGTTATCTTGAGGTCCAAAAAGGGTAGGGTGTTGTCTATTTCTACTTCCACAGTAAATTGGATGTGATTGTCTTGCAGGTTTAGTAATTTTAGAGAATATTGTCTAAGTTTTTCCGGAGTGATAGCAAAAACATCATCAACGTATCTCTGCCAAAATTTATAAATCTCGGGAATGCCTTTACTATGTGTGTTTCAAAATAGCTCATGTATAGGTCTGCTAAAATAGGCGAAAGTGGGCTCCCCATTGCTAATCCTTTTGATTGTCTGTAGAATTTTTGTTAAGCATGAAGTAATTATTCCTTATGCATAAATTTGTAAGATTGATAATGTCATCTATTTCTCTGGGGTCCGTTGTAGTCTGGGTTAGCCATTTTTTGAGGAATGTAGGTATTTTTTATACTGGAATGCTTGTAAAAAGTGCCTTAACGTCAAAAGAAACAAGTATGTGATTTTCCGGGATGTTGTATTTCTGTAGGTGATTTATCAATTCTAAGGAGTTTTTCATTTCCAAACTTTGAAATTTGTTATATTATTTTAATTTTCTTACTAACCATTTTGCTATGTGGTGTGTAGGTGAATTGATGCAATTGATGATGGGTCTCATGCTGTTGTCTTGTTTGTGGATTTTTGGCAGACACTACAACCTTGGTAGTGTGGGGTTGGAAGATTTTAAGTTGTATTTTTCAGATGTACTTAATGTTTTTGTAATTGATAAAGCTTTATTAACAGAAGTGATACTTTTGAATAATGGAGGTTTTGGAATTTTTTCATATTCTGGACTGTCTAACATAAGGTTTACTCTCTGAATATAGTCTTCTGTCTCCATAATTACTAGAGAATTATCTTTGTCGGCTTTTAGGTATACCACAGGCTTCTTATTTAAATTTCTTATTGTTTTGCTGTTAGTTTTATTGTATATTGGGGATAACTGCTTTATTATATCCAGACATTCAATTTTGGCTCTGGTTAAGTTTTCATAAGTTTTTTAGGTTATGTGTGGTTATTTATCTGTGGGCAATAAAATCGTCTTTATTATTGGAGATGTTAACACACGTATTGAAACCAGTCTGGAGTAATCTAATTTCATCGGTTGTAAACTTTTGTTGCGAAAGTTTTATTACGTTGACTTGCTCTTTAAAATCCCGGTGTTTTAGCTAATGAGGGTGTTCCAGTTGCCGTTCTTTTAGCAGTTTGAATTTATTTTTAAGACTTTCGTTTTTCTTAATCATTAATGTGTTTAATTTTTCGTGAACCTACATTTCGAAATTTTGCCAAATGTGTATTCCTAATTGTTTGGTTAGTTCTAGATGTAGGTTGTATAATTCCAGGTCTATTTTATTTATGTAACTGTAATGTTTTGAAATTTCCAGTTTTATCACTTATTTTTCCACCAGTTTTTGTCTTCTGTGATTACTATTGTGTTTGACCGTTTACTTTCCAAAAGTTGGCGTTATATTGTGTCTGAGGCAAAGTTTTAGGAATTTAATGTCCGCCGTTGCGTATCTTCTTTTTGTCTGCAATTTTAAGTATTTTTTTAAATCTTTCTTTTTGTAGCGTAATTCCGTATTAAAGTTCGTAAACATGCATCCTACCTGCTCTCCATTTTCTTTAGTTGCCAAGTTGCTTCTTTGGTTTGTGATATCAAACGTCATAAATATTAAAAGCAGAAGCATTATTAACAGTGAAGTATTCTTCATATTTAAGTTTGAATTTATGAGTCGCTATGTTTACACTCAGTCTTCACTTACTTGTTGTTGTGTAGTTGAAACGTTTTCAAGATCATTCCATCTTATCCTCAGCTGATTGGTGACTAAATGAACCTCCCTCTTCTTCCACTACTACGGAGCTCTGATCACTCTGCCATCTGGTGTTAGCGGCACTAAGTTTTAATACTTCATTTAATGCCGGGACTTCAAAATTTATAACTTTATCACGATTTTTGTTTATGAATATTTTTTCCCAAGTGTCCAATTCTATAGGTGTACTTAAAGATTTTAACAGTTTAATGTTGTGGCCAATGTTGTAGTTTTCTGTCCAAAAATGGTGTGAAACTGCAGATTTTTCTGTTTGTTTCAAATTAATGTTCCTCTGGTGTTCTTTTTGCCTGATTAACAAGTTTCTCTTAGTTTTTCCTATGTAGGTTTTTCACAGGTTTCACAATTAATCTGATAAATTCCTGATTTAGAATTGTTGGGGATTGTATTTTTCAGTGGTTTATTTAGCAGGTTCCTCAGACAGAATTTGTTTTGGGGTGCTAGTTTTAAGTTTAGTCTTTTGAAGATTCGTTCAAATTTTCTAAAAGCCCATGGATGGTAGGTGAATTTTCTATATTGCCAATTTGTGTTATTAAGTTGTGTGAGAGTGGTATTTTTTGATCTTATCTTCAGTTTTTCTTTCCTCTTCATCATGTTCCTTATGATGGCTGGGTTGAATCTATTTTATACCGCTTTGTCTTTTATGTGTTGTTGTTCTTTCAAAAATTCATCCTAACTCAGCGGGACGTTGTATAGCCGGTGAATTAGACTTCTAAAGGCAGCTAGTTGATGTGAAATTGGGTTGTATTCATTTTTCTTTATGTAATTATCTATGTGTGTGGGCTTCCTGTATATTCCAAAATCTACACCATGACGATTTCTAGTTATCTTGGGGTCCAAAAGGGGTAGGGTGTTGTCTCCTTCTACTTCCATTGTAAATTGGATGTGATGATCTTGCAGGTTTAGTAATTTTAATTTGAACGAATCTTCAAAAGACTAAACTTAAAACTAGCACCCCAAAACAAATTCAGTCTGAGGAACCTGCTAAATAAACCACTGAAAAAGACAATCCCCAACAATTTTAAATCAGGAATTTATCAGATTAATTGTGAAACCTGTGAAAAAAGATACATAGGAAAAAGTAATAGAAACCTGTTAACCAGGCAAAAAGAACACCAGAGGAACATTAGTTGAAACAAACAGAAAAATCTGCAGTTTCACACCATTTTTGGACAGAAAACCACAACATTGGCCACAACATTAAACTGTTAGAATCTTTAAGTACATCCATAGAATTGGATACTTGGGAAAAAATATTCATAAACAAAAACCGTGATAAAGTTATAAATTTTGAAATCCCGGCATTAAATGAAGTATTAAAACTTAGTGCCGCTAACACTAGATGGCAGAGTGATCGGAGCTCCGTAGTAGTGGAAGAAGAGGGAGGTTCATTTAGTCACCAATCAGCTGAGGATAAGATGGAATGATCTTGAAAACGTTTCAACTACACAACAACAAGTAAGTGAAGACTGAGTGTAAACATAGCGACTCATAAATTCAAACTTAAATATGAAGAATACTTCACTGTTAATAATGCTTCTGCTTTTAATATTTATGATGTTTGGTATCACAAGGCAAAGAAGCAACTTGGCAACTGAAGAAAATGGAGAGCAGGTAGGATGCATGTTTACGAGCTTTAATACGGAATTATGCTACAAAAAAAAAGATTTAAAAAAAGACTTAAAATTCTAGATAAAAAGAAGATACGCAACGGCGGACATTAAATTCCTAAAACTTTGCCTCAGACACAATATCACGCCAACTTTTGGAAAGCAAACGGTCAAACGCAATAGTAATCACAGAAGACAAAAACTGGTGGAAAAATACGTGATAAAAATGGAAATTTCGAAACATTACAGTTACATAAATAAAATAGACCTGGAATTATACAACCTACATCTAGAACTAACCAAACAATTAGGAATACACATTTGGCAAAATTTCGAAATGTAGGTTCACGAAAAATTAAACACATTAATGATTAAGAAAAACGAAAGTCTTAAAAATAAATTCAAACTGCTAAAAGAACGGCAACTGGAACACCCTCATTAGCTAAAACACCGGGATTTTAAAGAGCAAGTCAACGTAATACACCTTTCGCAACAAAAGTTTACAACCGATGAAATTAGATTACTCCAGAATGGTTTCAATACGTGTGTTAACATCTCAAATAATAAAGACGATTTTATTGCCCACAGATAAATAACCACACATATTCTAAAAAACTTATGAAAACTTAACCAGAGCCAAAATTGAATGTCTGGATATAATAAAGCAGTTATCCCCAATATACAATAAAACTAACAGCAAAACAATAAGAAATTTAAATAAGAAGCCTGTGGTATACCTAAAAGCCCCACAAAGGTAATTCTCTAGTAATTATGGAGTCAGAAGACTATATTCAGAGACTAAACCTTATGTTAGACAGTCCAGAATATGAAAAAATTCCAAAACATCCATTATCCAAAAGTATCACTTCTGTTAATAAAGCTTTATCAATTACAAAAACATTAAGTACATCTGAAAAATACAACTTAAAATCTTCCAACCCCACACTACCAAGGTTGTACTGTCTGCCAAAATTCCACGAACAAGACAACAGCATGGGACCCATCATCAATGGCATCAATTCACCTACGTACCACATAGCAAAATGGTTAGTAAAAAATTAAAATCATATGACAAATTTCAAAGTTTGGGAATAAAAAACTCCTTAGAATTGATAAATCACCTACAGAAATACAACATCCCGGAAAATCGCATACTTGTTTCTTTTGACGTTAAGGCACTTTTTACAAGCATTCCAGTAGAAAAAAACCTACATTCCTTAAAAAATGGCTAACCCAGACTACAACGGACCCCACAGAAATAGATGACATTATCAATCTTACAGATTTATGCATAAGGAATAATTACTTCATGTTTAACCAAAAATTCTACAGACAATCAAAAGGATTAGCAATGGGGAGCCCACTTTCGCCTATTTTAGCAGACCTATACATGAGCTATTTTGAAACACACATAGTAAAGGCATTCCCACAGATTTATAAATTTTGGCAGAGATATGTTGATGTTTTTGCTATCATTCCGGAAAAACTTAGAGAATATTCTCTAAAATTACTAAACCTGCAAGATAATCACATCCAATTTACTGTGGAAGTAGAAAGAGACAACACCCTAGCCTTTTTGTACCTCAAGATAACTAGAAATCGTCATGGTGTAGATTTTGGAATATACAGGAAGCCCACACACATAGATAATTACATAAAGAAAAATGAATACAACCCAATTTCACATCAACTAGCTGCCTTTAGAAGACTAATTCACCGGCTATACAACGTCCCACTGAGTAAGGATGAATTTTTGAAAGAACAACAACACATAAAAGACATAGCGGTATAAAATAGATTCAACCCAGCCATCATAAGGAACATGATGAAGAGGAAGAAAAAACTGAAGATAAGATCAAAAAATACCACTCTCACACCACTTAATAACACAAATTGGCAATATAGAAAATTCACCTACCATCCATGGGCTTTTAGAAAATTTGAACGAATCTTCAAAAGACTAAACTTAAAACTAGCACCCCAAAACAAATTCTGTCTGAGGAACCTGCTAAATAAACCACTGAAAAATACAATCCCCAACTATTTGAAAGCAGGAATTTATCAGATTAATTGTGAAACCTGTGAAAAAAGCTACATAGGTAAAACTAAGAGAAACTTGTTAACCAGACGAAAAGAACACCAGAGGAACATTAAGTTGAAACAAACAGAAAAATCTGCAGTTTCACACCATTTTTGGACATAAAACTACAACATTGGCCACAACATTAAACTGTTATAATCTTTAGTACTCCCATAGAATTGGATACTTGGGAAAAAATATTCATAAACAAAAACCGTGATAAAGTTATAAATTTTGAAATCCCGGCATTAAATGAAGTATTAAAACTTAGTGCCCCTAACACCAGATGGCAGAGTGATCGGAGGTCCGTACTTGTGGAAGAAGAAGGAGGTTCATTTAGTCACCAAACAGCTGAGGATGAGATCGAATGATCTTGAAAACGTTTCAATTATACAACAACAAGTAAGTGAAGACTGAGTGTAAACATAGTGACTCATAAATTCAAACTTAAATATGAAGAATACTACACTGTTAATAATGCTTCTGCCTTTAAGATTTATAACATTTTTAACATATACAAATAATGGATAAGTGAACAGCAAGCTCAGAAGGCTTCGTACATCATTAATTAGACCAAATAGATTGACATAAATTACGCTCTTTAACGAGATCTGTATTTTGATGTGTTAAAAGCCTGTCCATATGTTATGATTTACAAGTTCAAAACAATTATAGAGAATTCACTCAGAACGAGTCAGAGACTATTTAAGGAGAATTGCAGATATGTGTTTTGCTTTTATTTAAATGCATTAGATGTAAGATCAAATAGTGAGAGATAACTCGATAGAAATATTTTCCACAAATTATATAAAATATTGTCGCGAACCCATTATTTACGATAGCGCGGCGCGGAGCAATAAGTGACAGATTGTGCAGGGTGGAGAGACAGAGTTTGCCTAACCAGATAAACATAGCGCGGAGATAAAAGGCATACCAAAACAGATAACGATAGAAGTCTGGAACATTCGTGTTCCGTCTTGCGACAGAATATTCGATTTCTTGTTTGTTATAGAACAATCTAGAATCATGAATGCTCGGGTATAAAAAGAAGCCGTGGCTAGTTTATCGTACAGTTGTAAAGGCAGTAGTAAACAGAGCGTAATGAGAGTTGTAAACAGAGTGTAATCAGAACTGAGCTACTGCTTATTTGTGGTCAACGACCTTGGAAGATTGTAATTGTATATGTAACGTAATTCTGCTTAAGTAAGGATTGTCCAAGGAGTATTTCTACGTATATAAAGTACATTTAGAATTTCTGTAACTTGGACTTATAATTCTACGAACCCATAAAGTCACAATATTCAGAATGTAGTTTCTGTAAAGGTTAAGTTTCTTGAGTAGGGAAGTCCGTCCAGCATTTTTGTCAACACTTTGACTACATAATTTGGCCATACAGACTTGTAGCAAAGTGAAATCTCGGTGCAGATCGTACATTCCCTACTACGTACTTGGTGTAGGTAGCTCAAGTATTGTACACAAAATTTAAACACAAGAGCTCACTAGAAATACATATTTTGAAATTGATGAATCCAGAAAACAAAGAATTTTGAGCAACAGTTGCTGTGTGTGTTTGTAAACAACATAACGGAAATATAAAACTTGGGTTATACACCAAACTTGGTTCAGCATGTTCCAAGGATACAACGTGAACATTTAGAACAAAGCAACACATTTGAGCAACTCTCTTTCTCTCTCTCTACAAACTGCTTCCTTTACAGCTTCTCTTACAAAGTGTCTGCATTACAACTCACTTAACCACTAATTCATAAAATGTTTGACTATCACTTAAACACTTTTACATCAATTATAGTATGGAAAAAAAACTTGTTTTTTTTATTTATCTCTAGTGATTTAGTCAGACTAACTAGTATTTAATATAAAAAGCAAAATGTACAATTGTAATATTCTGAAAATAATCTCAGATTCGTTCCACTAGTTTTCCTCAACTTGTATCTCATAACATGTGGACGAGCTTTTACTACATCAAAATTCAAATATTGTTAAAAGCGTAATTTATGGCAACATAATTTATCTAATTAAAGATCCTTCTGTACTTCTACTTCACTATCCAATATGTTTATATCTTAGAAATGCTAATCCTACTGTTCAGAAGAATAGCACTCGAACTTGAAAGGCAGCATGACCTGACACGATTTTTAACATTTAACTATGGTCTTCTTGTATCTACCATAAAATGAGTAATGAAATGCTTCTGTAATGGGATGTTTTCTTTTTAAATTTAGAGCGGGTGGAATGATAAGCCATTGTGATTAAGAGTGCAACACGTTAAATGTCTGCGGTAGACGATCTTTTAGTTATAGTGATTGTCCACCAGGAGAGAAATTCCATAATTAGAATCGCCGGCAAGAGATGGCGCCACAGGTAACATCTTATACCGAGAAGCAATTAATGAAATTATTCACCACGTTTTAAAACACTTTAAGCGTCCTTTATATATAAAGCTTCGATTTTTTGTTCTTTATTGCCTTAAATAATACAGTAGCTTCAGTAAACACAGGAATGACTTCAAAAGAAATAAGTAATATTGCGTAAGAAAAGATATCCTCTAATGCAGGTATATTTCGGCCGCTTTTGCCTCTAAGAGGTATTGGAAACTTAAATTAACTATACACCCTCTTGAATCTTGTATCTGTCATGTATAGCATATTTGTGAATGTTCCTGTTCTTCAGATAACATTTTCATTGCGCCATACAATTTTAACACAATTGCTGTTAGTGAGAAGACTTGATAAGCAGTACTGGTATAGTTCAAGTCTGAGAGTAAATCATTGCTGATTTTCGAATTATTTACTGTGTTCAACTCACAGGACTTTTTAGTTTTCATAAGTCCTTATTTATTTGCCTACTCATGTTGATGGAAGTACACATTATTAATAGTATTTTGCTTGCAAGAAAATAGGAGAGTACAGTAGGTAGTTAATATTTTAAAGCTGGTCACTACGTAACGACTTTCAAATCTGATTTTCTTTCTATACCTTAAAGATAAAAATTAATACAGCATTCCCACTTGAGAAACTTACATTTATTCAAAATTTGAAAATAACTCATAAATGTTTCCCTCCACAAAATCATTTATCGTTTGCTTTATCGAGATCTCTATATTGGAGCAGTAAAAATTTTGCCTGTCTCTTACAGTTTACCATTATGGTAATGTCCTAGTAATGGAGACACTTCTGACTAAATTCACAGTTTATTCAACATGTTTACATAATTCGTACAGAAAATATTTTAAAAATAAAGTGCATTCATAGATATCCTTGAAAGCATTTTTAGGAAAATCTTTGAAAATGCTCCATGTATAAGAGGTCTGTGGTCGAGATTTCCCTCAATATTTAAATGACACATCCCTTAAATAAACTCAGAACTTAGCCGGCTTTTGTTGTAACAGCTTTGCTGTTGACAGATACAGAAATAAATAAATAACAAGTGTAGTTGTGTATCTTGACTTTAAGTTATGGTCAAATGTTTAAAGAGCTGATCAGTATATGTCCGGGCTAAACCAAGTAATGTATTACTTTCGGAGAAAACTGTTAATATTGGTAAATACAAATAATTAACAAGCAAACGTAGAGTCATACTGAAAAATTCAATGTCATAGCCGGGATTTGAACCACGGATCTTCTGGTCTTCGTCCAGCCGCTATAACTATTGAACTACTATGGCCAACGTGCCGATATGACATTAAACTCTCCAACTGACTCGTATTTTTTCCGGTAAACCACTTAGGAGTTCTCATAAACACATGAGACAGCTACCTTAATGGCGACTTACAACGTCTAGGTACTTTAAGGCCCGGGCTTTATAGTGAACCACTATTTCGTCTATTAATGGAAATTAATTATTCTTCCTCACTGGCCGTGTGTAGGCTAAATTGTGGAAACCTAGAGTCAGTCCTTCTACATCTTCTCTCCCTAATTACAGTAAAAAAAAAAAAAAAAAAAAGAACAAAAGCCAGTCATCTACCCACCGCCCGATGACTTACTCCCCATGAAATGCCAGTAAGGGACAGTGTCTCGGGATGGCAATAAGTCGAAGGCCTCTGTTCCATGGAGCAGGGTTCACCTTCAACGACACCACCGTGCTGTGTGTGTGTGTGTGTGTGTGTGTGTGTGTGTGTGTGTGTGTGTGTGTGTGTGTGTGTGTGTGTGTTTTAAGAGGCATTCAAAAACTATGTATTGTTTAAGAGCATATATCAAATTTTGTTGGAAATTGTATCTGTAATAATATATTTAGAAATGTCCCTGCTCCTTAGAAATTTCATTTGAGCCAAAGAGTTTTAACAGAAATGCTGTTTGTGAGAAGACTGGATCAGCAGTTCCAGTATACCTCAAGTTTTGGAGGAAGTAGTTGGTCATTATTCAAATACCTACTGCGTTAAAGTCACATGACATTTTTATTCTTCTTATCATTACTTATGTATTTCGGTATTTCAAGTTAATGGAAATATACATTGTTAATATTCCTCTCCTTGCAAGGAAATAAGAGAATGTAGCAAGTAGGTTACTCTTTACCGATAGTTAAATATTTTAAACCTAGACGTTAGGCAATTGATTTGCAATCTGATTATCTTTGTATACCTTACTGACTAAAATTTAATAATAACGTTTCATTTGAAACCTATAGTTATTGAAACATTCAAACAAATAACAACAAATACTTCGCAAATGCTTTACACCACAAATAGTATATCTGAATTTGTCGTTTGTTTTATCGAGATGTCTATATTGGAGCAGTAAAATATTGTCTAAATCTTACTGTTTACCATTTTGGTAATGTCCCAGGAATGGAGAGACTTCGGTCTACATTCACATTTCTTTTATCTTGAAAATATTTTAAAGATATTAGCATTTTTCATAGAAATCCTTAAAGCAGTTTATGAGCAAATCTTTGAAAATGCTCCACATATTGGAGGTCTGAGGTCGAGATTGCCCTGAATAGTTACGTCCTTTAAATATACTGAGTATTTAGCCGACTTTTGTTGTAAGAGCTTTGCTGTTGACAGATACAGAAATAAATAAATAAAAAGTGTAGTTGTGTATCTTGACTTTAAGGGATAGTCAAATGTTTAAAAATCTAATCAGTATATGTCCAGGCTAAACCAAGTAATGTATTGCTTTCGAAGAAAACTGTGAATATTAGTAAATACAAACAATTAACAAGGATTGTGTCTTACATACATCTTGTGTTTTTTTTTTATTTATTTGTTTAATTTTGGAAAATGTTCCACTAATTTATTTCTAATTGATTAGCGTATTTTATGTTTAATACATTAGAATAAAAAGAATGTATGAGTTTAGTAGTCTCATTAATTCTCACTTAATTCTCTATAATCTTGTTGAACTTGTACATCATAACTTATGGACGAGCTTTTGGTAAATGAAAATTCAATCTCGTGAAAGCTCATAAGTTGTGCCAACGTATTCTATGATTTTCGAAGCCTTCGGTGTTTCTAGTTCAATTGCCCAATACATCTATATCTTAAAAATGTTAATCTTATTCTTGTCAGTTCATAATATTAACATTGTAGTTGTAAAGGCAGCATGAGCTGACAATTAACTATGTCCTTCTTGTATCTTGTAGAGTAATGTAAACGTTTATTTGTAATTTGGAGTAGATGGAAAACCAAGCATTAGTGAATGTGCGGATTGATAAATGTAGCACGTGAAAGGCATTTGTTATATACGAGACAATCTCTAATTATAATAACTGTTAGTGAGAAGAAATTGCAAACCAAAAGAGTTGCTGTCCAGAGATGGCACCACTGGTAATATCCTATACTGCGGAAGGAAATTTTTAAATATCTACAAAGTTTAATATGATACTGCTATCCATTTATTTACATTCAGCTGGGATTTAGCTGTTCTTTATAGTGTTAAAATAAACAGAAGCTACAGCTATCTCAAGTTAATAAGTTATTGTGTGTGAGAAAGTAAGCCTTTTGAGATATTTATATCAAAATACCTTTTTGCGTCTATAAAGCATGGTTTTTGTGCAATTATAGAATATACATCCTTACGTTTTGTTGGAACTTTATACTATATTAACTAAGGCCCACCTTGGTAGTATAGACACGTGAGACGTCTCTGTGCTTCACGTTCAAGAGGTCCCGAGTTCGAACTCGATTAAGGCCAATTACCGGACAAGGCTTTTTCAAGGTTTTCCCTTATCTTGAAAGACGAATGTCCGGTAACTCTAACCTGGGCTCATTTCAGCTCCTACTCTGCCATTACATACATCGTCCGATATGACTTAACGTTGGAGCACGTAAATTAAATTAAAAACAAGACATTTGTAAACTTCTATGTTCTTTCCCACTAACGTCTCACATAATATTTGATTTTAAAGCAATGTGAGAAAACTTCATAAATACTTCCGGTGTACCTACCTCATATTTGAGAGGTTAACTCAGTTATTGTAATTAGTTTACTGATGGTTATTTGAATATTTGTTGCTTGAACTCGCATACTTAGTCTTCTTATAAACCCGTATTTGTCCATGTACATCATGTTAATCGAAATATACATTGTTGTTATTATTATTGTGGAAAAGGGGGAAACAGTAACTTCTTAGTAATATGCTCAAGTTCTTCTCGGGCAGCAAGCTAGGCGAAAAGACGATTATAAAGAGACGTTTCGGGAGTGTACATCTCTCCCATCATCAGGACATTTACTAAATGACATTACCACAAATGTATAACTGGATATAACACAAATATAAACATTACATTACTGAACAAAAGACCGTACTTAGTAAATTAAATGCCAGGTCAGGAGATGGCGTGAGTATAGAAATTAAATTAGGTCAAAAAATCGTAGATAGCTTGATAGGATAGATATGTGCTTCTTAAGTCGATGGATTTCCATTTTTAGGCCAATTTCCAAGAGAAGATGAACTGAAATCCAGCATCGCGAATAAGCGTGCTCCTCTCGAAGGAAATGGCAAAAGGCTCCTTAGTTCTCCACTCCCAGTAACTATTGCATTTTGCATAAATGGTCGTCTCCCAAAAGTTTTCCTTATGTTTGTTATCAAAACAATGCTCTGCTAGCCCAAACTTCTCAGGTTGCGACATCTCTATATTCCAACATCATTTACTTCAACATAAATAAGTGATCAGAGAATGAGTAAATAAATAAACTAAAAATGTGTTTGACTAACTGTAGGAATACAGTAGACTTTAGTCAAATGTTTAAATAACTAGTCACGATGTGTTAGCCTTAGCATGTCCAGAACAAAACAAATGACATATTGATATCTGAGAAGTGTGTAAATATTGTAAAATACAAAGAATAAACAAGGATTGTTTCAGAAGTGGCTCACTTCATATACAAATTGTGTCATACATACATTCTGTGTTTTAACAAGATTTACAGTTTTGACTGTCATTTGTCTATTTCTGATAGTTATACAAAAGTCGTTCAGAGTAAAAACAACTTCGTAACACATTCTCAGAATAATTAACATAAACGTTTTATTTTTTATAAAACTGTTTTAATATAGAAATTTAATGAAGTCATTAGAGTAATTTATGAGAAACTAAAACATTTTGTATTTTCAACTTATTATATACTTGGTACAGACTACAAACTTAATTTACTTCATTCACTGCTCATTCTGTTTACTAGTATATTTAGTTACTTTATTACTAAAAATTCATCATTTTAAATTATTTTTAATTTGTTAATATGGTAATGTCAGTCCCAAATTTAACCTGTACAGTTTTTGCAGAATTTGTTGAATACTTTAAGCTGTTTCTACATTACTCATAATGCAATTGATAATTATACTTTTAAGAAAGTATGAGAATTAGTCAGACATATTTCGTATTTGAATTACTTACACACTATGAGCATATATTTAAATATATTGTAGTTGAGGTACAACAGCAAGTTGACGGAGTGGCAACATCTTTTATCAAATTCTTCCTTTTTGTAGAGACACATTATATATGATCCAGACCTTTAAAGCTTCAACGTTCAATCGACAAACTCGTAAATGCAATTACCGGTTTTCGAACTCTTTGTTTTTCTAGTTTAGTTATCCAAGAGAAATATTTCAAAATGGGTGTGGCCTTACATTGTATGTTTATAAGAATAATATTTGAAAGACAGCATGGGGCTGACCCGATTTGTAACTTTTAACAATGTTCTTTTATCCATAAAGAAATAGTGATAGACGTTTGTATTAAATATGGAGCAGATGGAAGAATAAACCGTAGCGCAAGGTTGCATTAAAAAACACTGTAAGTGTAACACATTACATTAATTTGTTCGACTTCTTAGTTATAGTGATATCCGCCAGGAACGTATTATCAGTTGGACGGTCATGAAAGTAAAGCGAATGGCAATCGCGGTCCAGAGATGGCTCTGCCAGTAATATCTTATACTGAAGGAGGTATATACAAAGTTTTGAAACATATGACATTTATCTCATTTACATACAACTTATATTTAATTGTTCCTTATTGGTTGAAATGAACGGCAGCCTCAAAGAACACTGGGACAACATCAAACAAATAAATAACTGCGGAGAGAAGGGAAGTATTCTAAGGCAAGGAAGTATTCAATATCATAATGATATTCGCGTGTAATGTGTTTATTGTCTATTGGTTAGATCTTCTAATTTTTGTTGGAACTTTTATAGCAATCAACACTTTTGGAAATGTCTCTATTCAATAATATCCGAGATTTTATTGCGCCATGTCTACAAGCATTTCCAAACCATCTCATGTTTGAGAGGATGTGTTGGCCTTGTTGCTACACACTTACGGATCTCTCAGCAATAGTTACATGTTTTAAAGCTGGTCGCTATGTAATGACCTTCAATTATTATATCTACTCAACTATCAATAACTTTATTGTTTGCAATAACTGTTTGTGTGATAAGAGTAATGTATATTGTCTTCAGAAACTGAATTCTTGAGTTGAATAGTACAAACAAAACATAGAGATCATAATTTGTTATTTGCATTCCTTTTAACCTATTCTGAATTTGTGGGTTCGTGAAATTAAAAGTCTAATTGCACAAACTCAAAATGTTCTTTATTTCCACCAAATTACAGTTTCAACACTTACCGATTACATAGAATTACGTAGCAACACAATTACACTCCTCCAGTTCGTCTGCCACAGGTCCACACAACACTCGCAATTACGTACAACTCTTCTGATACACGTACGCAGTCTTCCAGTCCGATCGCTAGCACTGCGCCCTTCACGGCTGCTCGCCAAGAACTGAACTGACTCGTTTACTTCAGCCCTTATATAAGAAGATAGCTGTTTCTGTAAGCTTCGCGGCCCGGAACATCATCCCGACTGTTCCAGACGTTAGGGGGAGGGGAAAGAGACAGTACAGTGCTCGTGATACTTTCCTCACCATCCCCTCAGTTAGCGACACAAGATAAAAGGGTAGGCGCGGCCTGAATGCCTCCTGTCCCCCACTCAGCTGTCAGTTTGTCGTGCCTTCCGATAATTGGTTGATATTATTTTCCACCCATTATCTTTCCCTTAAAATATTCCATAAGATATAAATTTTTTAATTATTCTAATTTATCAGTTACATTCCCAAGACATAAGCCATTAAAACTCTCGTATATATTTTATCTTTCGAAACATATTGATTTGTTATTTATTTATAAAGTTTGCATTTTACCTTTAAATCACTATAAATTTTATAACAAGTTTTAAAATGCCTTTCCTTTTAAACGGTTAGTTAAGTAAGATAATATAGTAATCGTGTGTTATTTTTGGAGAACTTACAAGGAAATTAAAAAAATTGCATTTTCAAGAACTTCTGATATAAGATAATAAAATACACAGCTAAAATTCTAATAACTCAGAAAATAAGGGAGATACAACACTGAAGTTTAAAATAACCTAAAGCTTATGTCAAACATCTTAGAAGATAAATGCTCTGTATCCTTATAAAATGTCACATTTATTGGTTAATTCCCTCAAAAAATTTTGATATACCAACTTGCTGTTCTCTCATATAGAGGGACAAATTTCCCAAGAGGTCAATTACTTCCTAAATCAAGAAAATGAAAATACGCTAGACCAGTAATTATACCTTCATGTCTACCTCTACATCAGGTACTGACATATTTGTTAATTTTAAAGAGACACAACTAAATAACCAATAGAGGTCAGGTACTTCACAGTTAACAAAATTACAATATGCTACACCAGTAATTATACCTTCATGTCTACCTCTAGATCAGGTACTGACATATTTGTTCAGTTTAAAGAGACACAACTAAATAACCAATAGAGGTCAGGTGCTTTACAGTTAACAAAGTGAAAATACGCTAGACCAGTAATTATACCTTCATGTCCAACTCTACATCAGTTACTGACATATTTGTTCATTTTAAAGAGACACAACTAAATAACCAATAGAGGTCAGGTGCTTCACAGTTAACAAAATGACAATATGCTACACCAGTAATTATACCTTCATGTCTAACTCTACATCAGTTACTGACATATTTGTTCATTTTAAAGAGACACAACTAAATAACCAATAGAGGTCAGGTGCTTCACAGTTAACAAAATGACAATACGCTACACCAGTAATTATACCTTCATGTCTAACTCTACATCAGTTACTGACATATTTGTTCATTTTAAAGGGACACAACTAAATAACCAATAGAAGTCATTGGAACATATTAATACTATTAAAATTTTAGAAAACGTTAATTTAATAAAATTTATTTACTGTATGAAATAAACCTGGGTATGAAAGGAATGTCTCACAATTACATTTAAATTTCTGGAGTTATCCTGTGTGAGCCTCATAAGGAACTCTGTGATAATTTTGTTTATTACAACCTTTTAGACCCTTTTTCCAATATAATTTAGAGATCTTGGAGCTTAGCGTTTACCCATTCATTTAACATATATTCTATTTGAAACACTTTATGTAATCATCCCTAAATCCAGTACATTTTCAGGTGATGTGTGTTTATATCTGAAGTGTTTAATTACCACGGTCACACCATTGTTACTACAGAATAATTATGCCTAATGATATATTTATATTTATTAAACACAATGTGTAGGTAATATTAATAGTTTACTCAAGTTCTGATCATTTAGAAAATAGTTCATTGTATAGGTCCTATCAGGACAGACAATTAGTTAATTATATCTAACAATACACCAACTAAATGAAAATAGAACATCAACATTGCATCACAAAATGTAGACACAGACATAGATAGGCTGAAGCTAGCCATGTACAAAATGAATGATTAACAACTGAATAGACAAGGCAGTTAAACTCATTTTATTTAACTGATAATGAAGCAAAACACTTAAAAATTCTGTTCTAATGTTTATAGAGATAATGTTTTAAAACAAGCCAATATTGACTTATAACTTGACAAATATATAGTTCTGAACATTACCACCAGACAACGCTGTGATCTGCTACAAACAACATGAATCCTGAAATTCTATGTAGTTTGAAATAAATATCTATTAAAATGAGATGAAACATTAATAAGATATGTAAAATCAAATAAATATGTAATTAAAAACAACTGCTCCATAATTAAACATTCAAGTCGTGAACATTAAAATAAAAACTCCAGTATATTACCCTCACATGTCCTTCTCTGTTCTTACACAAACGTTTCTTACAAGTCCTTTTTTTGTTTTATTTTTATGTTAATCAAAATAAATATTATCTGTTTGCTAATTTTCTTATAAGTGGAAGTTAATTTCAGAATGGAGTAGAATAGAAGTGATAGTCAAATGTTTGAAAGCTTGCTGCTTTGTTTTAATTTTAGCCGTATATTCTCTTTGCATGTCCAGGACAAAACAAACAACATATTGTTATCTGAGAAATGTGTAAATATTGTAAAATACAAACAATTAATAACGATTGGCTCAGAAGTGGCTCACCTCATATACAAATTGTGTGTCACATACATCCTGTGTTTTAACAGGATCTACATTTCTGCTTAATACAATTTTGTGTCTGTCTTTGACTTTTATAGTAGTTAAGATTGAACAGAACTTCTGAAGACATTCCTTGCATATTCAAGATATACGTTCATTTGTCATCAAAGTATCATAAATATTTAGTATTTCAATCAAATTTTCTAGAGGTATGCTTGAGCAAATAAAGAATTTCAATAAGTATTTTATATAAGTTGTAGTATGAAGTACAGTAAGTGTATCTTCTGCTTATTATGTACTTGGTACAGACCAAAAAAGTAATTTACTTCCTTCACTGTTCATTCTGCTTAGTAACATATTTAGTTACTTTCTTAATGTCTTATTACACGCACACTTTATAAGTTAGTTTTTTTAAACAAACAATACTTTCTTACCATTCTAATTATAATTTTTCAATTCCTTTGTACAAACTTGTCACCTACTGATATTTATGGGCTTGGCTCCCTGGCCAAGACATTACTCGAACTTGACCTAATATTCTATTGTGACCTCTGCTTCTCTAACTCTTAACTTCCTTACCCTTGTGAAGCAGTATATAATGATGGTGGCGATCAAGTGTTACCCCTGCTCCACGTTGTGCACCAATTTGATGCAAATATAATTGGTGAGCAATGAGGTTTCTCTCAGGGTATGCGTGGATGGGTGTAAGAAGGAAATTTTACAACACTGGAATGCCCGTCTCCAAATTATTTATTCACTGCTTCCTCTTTTCTAACCTCGAAATGGAAGCTGCCGACCGAGGGTTACCAATCTCGGTTTAGAATTATTGACTGCTAATCGTTTATTACTCGATAAATTTTTTTATGACTCGACAAATATTCAAGACAGAACAAGTTGACCGCTCTAATAGGCTTCACGTCTCAGAAAATCCTCTCTTTTATCGGCTGCACGCCGAAGACTTTATAATGGTTTCCTAGCCGCGACATAGCCATATCGGCTACACACCGATGACTGTTTACCTGACCACAGCTGTGTGTGTGTATATCTCTAACTTTCCCTTTCCAAATTCCTTTTTCAAAGTCCCTTTGTGGCTTTTTTGGTGGCCATTGTAAATGATCCAAAGAATTCCCTATTCATACACATCAAGTGACAATTCCTTTAGAAATTTTCTAAGGACACTGCTTCATTCATGGCTTTGTTACAGACTTTCCCCAACTGAACTGGCCTTGCCTTTGGTCGTCACAAAGAACCAACATTCCTTTGACGTCTATCATTATTCTTCGCTTCTGGCAAACCATAATTTCGGTATCAAATGCCCCCATAGATATTATTTTATTATCCCATGATGAAATAATATATATGTCTTGCCCGAATATAACGCAAAATATTAGACCTTTGTCAGCAACTTCCAATTCGTTTTACAATTTCTTTTCACGACATTAATTTTTACATGACATTTCCTAAAAATTATTCACATGGTCACATAACGACAGTTCATTTAAAATTTACCAACATTCTGGCCTGCAATTTTCAAGTTTTAAATATTACTCGGAAAATATTTCAATCTAAATCTGTTTTTTTTTCATCTGATCTACTTAAAATTAATTCATATTGTTGATACACTTGAAACAATTCCTAAATATACACTCCCATGTTGAAATCAATGGTACATTAATAATACTATATTTGTATACAACATTTCTAAGTTCTTCTTCTGGATGCTATATAAATATTTTTTCAAAGGTCTGTCACTGTTCTGATTTTTGTTAACTGGTTAATCATTTTTTCATACATTTCCGAATACTTCTTTATGATTCTATATAAATATGATTTTCAAAAGTTTTAAGTGTTCTGATTTTCATTTCTATATATTTTTTTTCACTCGTTTAGTTTTAAGTTTCACTGCACTGTCACGACACTGTTTATACTTAACCTATACATTTAACACTACACTATTTATACTTAGCCTATACATTTTACAAGTTTGTTTCTTCTCCTTTTACAATATGTTATGGCAATTTTAAATACTGTAGCCTAAGTTCCTACGATTTACAAGAAAATTCATCATTCCACAACGTACTTCGAAAATACAAGAGAATTTTGCGGACTTTTCCATGTATAAAGGACTTATTTATTCTACATCCCCAAGATTTTTCCATATCTAGCTTAGATATTGGACATCGATCTCTTTTCCTATCTTTCTTACACATATTCTGATGGAACTGTGCCCCTTGCCCGAAATATTTCAATATTTCTCTTTCGTTTATCCCTGGATTTTGAATGCTTTTCAATGTTTATTTCGTCGCCATGATCTCTATTGTTACCTCACTAATTTCACTTGTGGTTTTCTCCAAATTGCTCGTCAGCTTTCTATTTTCCCAATCTGATACTTCTAGTCTACTCCTAGTTTCTTCTAACTCTTTTATAACCATTTCTCTTTCTTTGCCTAAGTTCTGTACTATTTCCTCCCCCAAGTTTTCTATTTTCACTATCTGACCTTTCCTTAACTACATTCAAAACTTCATTTTCAGCGTTCTGCGTCTCCTCACTAACATCTTTTCCTACATTGTCTGTTACCTGACCAGCTTCTTCTTTTACATTCTCTACTTCCTGACTAACTTTCCCGAAATTTTCTATCGCCTGTTGTTGATTGTCTAACTTCTTTCCTAGTTCTATTTGTCCTACCTCTAACTTCTGAAAACCACTTTCTATCTTTCCTCCTATCTTTTTTAAACTTTGATTGTTATCATCTATCTGTTTACTTAAACATTCAATTAACCTTTAATTGTTATCCTTCATCTCTTTTCTTAAACTTTCACGGTCATTCCTCAACTCTTCTATAAAACTTTCATGGTCATTCCTCCACTTTTGTCTAAAACTTGCGAACCATTTTCTAAATTCCTCTAACGTAGTTATTTCCACTTTTACGTTATTTGGTACAGTTCTCCCACACTCTGCTACTTCGACTACTTCCTGCCTGCTGTTATTACTATAAACCTCCTGAACTTCCATTTTCTTTCTTTTTTTTACAGATTTTTACCCAACACATTTGTTTTCCTCCTCAAATATATTCACAATAATCTATTAGATAATATAACACTCTGTACCTTTAATTTTTACTGGCTCCTGATGATGTCACTGATGACGATGCCGGCCTCCTTTCTTCTTTACAGTCGTACTGTTGACGAATTTCTTGATGGGTCGACCGTCCTCGTGTCGAACCTCCTCCTGTTGCACCTCGTTGTCGGGTTGAAACTCGTTCTCGGTTGAAACTCCTCCTCACGTTGAACCTCCTCCTGTTGAACCTCGTCGTCGGGTTGAAACTCCTTCTTGTATCGAGCTGAACCTCCTCCTCGTATCGTGGTAAACCTCCTCCTCGTATCGCGCTCCACGTTGGCGCGCCAGTTTGATGCAAATATAATTGGTGAGCAATGAAGTTTCTCTCAGGGTATGCGTGGATGGGTGTAAGAAGGAAATTTTACAACACTGGAATGCCCGTCTCCAAATTATTTATTCACTGCTTCCTCTTTTCTAACCTTGAAATGGAAGCTGCCGACCGAGGGTTACCAATCTTGGTTTAGAATTATTGACTGCTAAACGTTTATTACTCGATATTTTTTTTATGACCCGACAAATATTCAAGAAAGAACAAGTTGACCGCTCTAATAGGCTTCACGTCTCAGAAAATCCTCTCTTTTATCGGCAGCACACCGAAGACTTCATAATGGCTTCCTAGCCGCGATATAGCCATATCGGCTACACACCGATGACTGCTTTCCTGACCACAGCTGTGTGTGTGTATGTCTCTAACTTTCCCTTTCCAAATTCCTTTTTCAGAGTCCCTTTGTGGCTGTTTTGGTCGCCATTGTAAAAGATCCAAAGAATTCCCTATTCATACACATCAAGTGACAATTCCTTTAGAAATCTTCTAAGGACACTGCTTCATTCATGGCTTTGTTACAGACTTTCCCCAACTGAACTGGCCTTGCCTTTGGTCGTCACAAAGAACCAGCATTCCTTTAACGTCTATCATTATTCTTCGCTTCTGGCAAACCATAATTTCGGTATCACTTGTCAGCCATTTCTCTTTGATTTTGTCTGCTTACTACTCCAACTGACATATTCTTGTCTCTCCTTTCAGTGTAAGCTTTTTTATGGTTACCTTGTTAGTCCGTAGTTCTTATCCTATATTAATTTCTCCAGTTTTCTATTTCTTTACACTTCACTACATGATGCTCAATGCTTATTTTATTTTCACATAAAATGTACAACTTTGGTGAGCCGCATCTCAATATGGCTTCTGTCCTTAACCAAGCTGAACCATTCCAATCATATTTGTCACATTTATGTTTGCATTTCCAAATTCTCTCTTCACATTCAGGTATACATTTAGCGATTTCTTACTTATTAAGCTTCTCCATGGCACTTGACTGTCAATCTCCTCTACCCTGATCCTAATCATTGCCCAAAACCTTTTGCAATTTTTTCTCCCTCCTGCTGGATATCGCAGATGTTCTCTCTAGCTCTGCCCATCAGCTGTACTTACTTGTTGAATTCTTCTGGTGTTCTAGACAGATCTTTAATATATTATCATCATTCTTTTATACAGCTGTACCAATATTTTTAGCATATTGTCACGCAGACGGCGAACTCGCGTTGCCGATCGATAATGCGGACTGGCGCTGGCGGGGGGGACGCAATGGGTGGCACCTCCTCCTACCGCGCGAAGGTAAGCGAAGGTTCCAGAATGATTTCCCCCTCCATAATGGAAGAATCGAGAGACTTCGGGGCGATCGATACAAGCGAGGCGACAGTTAGTTGAGTGAGTGATCGTGAGCCGGGCGGACGTGTAGTTGAGCTGAGCGGACGGGTAAAGACGAACTGGCAAGGTTGAATGGTGTAAATTAAATTGTAATTGTGTACATTAGACTGTAATTGGAATAAGGTGGAAATAAAGAACATTTTTGAGTGGTGAAATTGGACTTTTCGTTTCACGAGCCCACAAAGTCACAACTGGTGTCAGGAGTGCGACATAACACAATGGAGGCAGCATTAGAAAAGATTTTAGGGAAGATGGAAGAAATGAAGGCCGAATTAACAGCGAAGACGGAAACGGCAAACAACAAATTGGCCACGACAATGACCGCAAAGATGGCCGAACTGACCACGGAAGTGAAGGTAGCGAACGAGGCTCTCGCCGCCACATTTGAAAAATAGTTGGCCGGCGTGAGGGATGACGTCACGAATATGGGCAAGCGGATGGGTCAAGTAGACGACCGCCTTAATGATTTAGAGGAAAAGGCCGACAATAACGCCAAGACCCTGAACGCCGTGGTGGAAGACGTCGAAGACCCTGCGAACCGCGTAAACCAGCTGGAGGGAAAGGCCGACAGCAGCGTCAAGTCCCTGAAAGCCATGGTTGAGGACGTCGTCGGCAGGAAGCTGAAGGATTTCAAGGCCCACGCGCCGGGACGCGACACAACATCTGCGCGCGACAAAACTCCCAAATATGACGGCATGTCAAAATTCGAGGTCTTCCGCCGCCAGTTCGACACAGTGGCCAAGCTCAACAGATGGTCACCGGAGGAGGAAGCCACACAGTTAATAACCAGCCTCCAGGGACGGGCCGCGGAAGACCTAAATGCGGTGCAGACGACGGCGGCGCCCAAGGACATCTGGGAAGCCCTGGAGAATCGCTTCGGGAACCACCGCTTAGCAGCAGCATACCGCAGCCAACTAAAGGCAAGGTCGCAGCAGCCGGGGGAGACGCTGCAGGAGTTCGCCATAGCGATCGAGATGCTGGCTAGCAAGGCCTTAGTTGACCTGCCACTGGAGTTCGTATCCCGGGAAGCCGCCTACAATTTTGTCGACGGGGTACGGGTCACGGAGATTCGTCAGCGCCTAATGCTCGGCGAATATAAAACCATCCACGAGTCGCTGACAGCGGCATTAAGGATGGAGGCGGCCAAAGTAACATCTATCTCGACGTCGAGAACGAGGAGTGTCCGCTACGCCGGAGACAGAAGAGCAGCTGAGGGAGGCCGGCGAACACCTAGTGGCCCGTGTTGGGGGTGTGGACAGCCCGGACACCTGCAGAGAGACTGCCCACACCAGGAAGAGCAGCCGGAAAACGAGTAAGGCCCGGCGTGGAGAGGGGAACGTCGGCGCCATCACCACCATCCCCTTGAGTGACACTGCGCGCCGTCAGCCGGCGTGTGGATGACAGCCTCATCGCGGACGTTTGCGTAAGAGGAAAGCCGTGCCGCGTGCTGGTGGACACCGGGGCGGCCGTGACCATCATCAGACCTGACGTGGCGAAGGGTTTGCCGACAAGGAAGCCGAGCCGACCATACCAGCTTGTCACGGCATCGGGCGATACCTTGCCTGTGGAGAAGGAGGCCCTGCTGGAGCTGAACTTGGGACGGAGTGCCGTGCGTCTGTGGGTGTTCGTCGCGAAGGTGGCTGAGGAGGTGATCCTGGGACTGGATACCCTCAGGAGCCATGAGGCGACGGTCGACGTCGGCAAAAAGCTCCTGAGGCTTAACGGAGAAGAGGTTATACTCCGTCAACCCGAAGAGCGCCTTGGAATTTGCAGGGTCGTCTTGGGCGAAGACGTGGTTGTCCCCGCGATGAGCGAGGTGGTGGTGACGGCGCGACTGGTGGGCCAGAGAACCAGGAACATGATGCTGGACCAGAAGACGCCTGTACACGGACTGTGTGTAGCCAGGGCATTGCTGCCGTGCCGAGAGGAGGTGCCAGTAAGACTGCTATATCCAACGGACACCGATCACGACGTCCAGGCCGGGACGGAGTTGGCAACGTGCGGTCTCGTGGTGAGCGAAACAGCAATCGATAAGACACAGGAGCCGGCGCTGAAGCAACACCTGGGGCCCCGGCTAGAAAGCTTACTGGAGAGGGCGGCCGACTACCTCACCGCAGAACAGCTGGAGAAAGTTCGACAACTACTGAGGCGATACGAGCGCGTCTTCAGCCAAGGCAAGAGTGACTACGGCCGCACGGACAAAGTGCTTCACCGCATCGACACCGGAGACGCCCGGCCTATTCGGCAACCACATAATCGTCTTCCGCTGGCGAAGCAAGAGGCGGTACGAGACATGCTGGAGGGCATGAGATCCATTAGAGTGATTGGAGAGTCTGACAGCCCTTGGTGTTCCCCTGTAGTCTTGGTGACGAAGAAGAACGGCGAGCTGCGCTTCTGCGTAGACTACAGGAAGTTGAACGATGTCACCCGGAAGGACTGTTTTCCCTTACCCCGGATTGACGGCACCCTGGACACGCTAGCTGGTGCACAGTGGTTCTCGACCCTGGACCTGAAGTCGGGCTACTGGCAGGTAGCTCTAGACCCGAGAGACGAGGAGGAGACCACATTCTCGATGAGCCAAGGCTCTGGCAGTTCACGGTCATGCCCGTTGGCCTCTGCAACGCACCAGCTACCTTCCAGCGCCTCATGGATTCAGTGATGAGAGGGCTGACTTACGATGCCTGCCTGCTATACCTGGACGACATCATCATCGTCGGGAAGACTTTTGAAGATCACCTTGAGAGTCTGAGTAAGGTGCTACAGAGACTACAGGCGACCAACTTGAAGCTGAACGCGAAGAAGTGCCAGCTCTTCCGCAAGGAAGTTAACTACTTGGGCCACATATTCTCAGCAACCGGAGTGGCCACAGACCCGGAGAAGACAAAGGCCGTGAGAGATTGGCCTCGCCCAAGGGATAAGAAAGAGCTACGCAGTTTCCTGGGGCTGTGCAGTTATTACCGCCGCTTCATAAAGGAGTTCTCCAACATCGCCAAACCCTCACCCGCCTGACAGAGGAACACCGAACTTTTGTGTGGACGGAGGACGCCGAAGACGCTTTCCAGCACCTGAAGGAAACCCTGTGCAGTGCTCCAATTTTGGGTTTCCCACAACAGGGTGGCGCCTTCATTGTGGACACCGACGCTAGCGACCATTTCATTGGAGATGTCCTATCGCAGATCCTGGACGGCCACGAGCCTACTATAGCCTACTATATCAAGACGCTATCCAAAGCAGAGAAGAACTACTGTGTCAACCTACGAGAGATACTTTCGGTAGTGAAGACCTTGGAGCACTTCCACAAGTACCTGTGCGTCAGCAATTCCATATGAGGACTGACCATTCCACCCTAACCTGGCTATTGAGCTTTAAGAACCTGGAAGTCCAGACAGCACGTTGGGTCCAGATGCTGCAGGAGTACGACTTCACCTCGGAACATCGTAGAGGGAAGAGCCACGGTAACGCTGACGCCATGTCCCCAAGACCCTGTCCAGAAGATTGCGGCCAGTGTACAAGAGTGGAGGAGAAGGAGCGTGCCGCAGCAGTCCGAGTAGTCACGGCAGTGCCTGCGGATGGCTGGGAAAGCGCAGGCCTGAGGAGGGAGCAGCTGGTGGACGCAGACTTGGGGCCACCCTTGAGGGAAGTGGAGGCAGGTAGAGACCAACCTTGGAGAACATCGCACCGAGGAGCGCCACCTACAAGATCTACTTGGCCCAATGGGACTCGTTGAAGACCAGAGAGGGCGTGCTGTTCCGGGTATGGGAGTCACCCGATGGGAAGACGCAGAGAGAACAGTTGGTACTTCCCCGGAGTAAGGTCCCGGAAGTCTTGGAGGAAGTGCACGCCGATACTTCAGGAGGACACCTGGGAGCGAACCGAACGATTAACAAACTACGGCAGCGCTACTACTGGCTGAGGCTCCGAGCAGACGCTGAGAGATGGTGCCGTCAGTGTCACGTGTGCGCAGCGAGTCGCGGCCCCCAGACTAGGAGTCGGGGTCGCATGCAGCAGCACAACGTCGGAGCGCCATTCGAACGGATCGCCGTTGACATTGCTGGACCGTTCCCAGTTTTCGACCGAGGCAACAAGTACCTGATGGTGGTCATGGACTACTTCACTAAGTGGCCGGAGGTGTACGCCATCCCAAACCAAGAGGCAAAGACAGTCACAGACTGCCTCGTGGAGCAAGTGTTCTGTCGATTTGGGGTGCTGTTAGAGCTACACAGTGACCAGGGTACCAACTTTGAGTCCAACCTAATGAAGGAGGCATTACAAAGGCTTGGGGTGAACACGACCCGCACTACGCCTTTACATCCCCATTCGGAAGGCATGGTCGAAAGATACATCAAGACCTTAGAGGAACATCTGAGGAAGGTCGTGGCCAGCCATCAGCGAGACTGGGACGTCAAGGTGCCACTGTTCTTGCTGGCCTACCGCTCGTCTACACACGACACAACTGGGATGACGCCAGCCAGCTTAATGTTCGGTCGAGAGTTACGCCTCCCTTGTGACCTGGCTTTTGGAAGCCCTCCGGAGGCGAAGCACCCGGTGACCGAGTATGTGGAGAACCTGGTGGACCACCTCCACGACATGCACGAGATGGCTCGCCAGAACTTCCAGAAGGCGAGCGACCGCATGAAGACCAGATATGAAAGCAAGCCAACAGCCAAGGGTTCCAGCAAGGTGACCTGGTCTGGTTCTACCGTCCTACCCGGGCCAAGGAACGCTGCCCGAAGCTCCAGCAGCCATGGCAAGGACCGTATCGGGTGGTGAAGAGGATTAACGACGTGGTCTACCGCATCCAGAAGGTTCCCCGAGGGAAGATATTGTTGGTACACCTGGATCGTCTAGCCCGCTACGATGGTGCTGTTCGGGACGACCAGCTTTGAGGAGGGAGCAGTGTCACGCAGACGGCGAACTGGCGTTGCCGATCGATAATGCGGACTGGCGGTGGCGGTGAGGACGCAAGTGGTGGCACCTCCTCCTATCGCGCGAAGGTGCGCGAAGGTTCCAGAATGATTTCCCCCTCCATAATGTAAGAATCGAGAGACTTCGGGGCGATCGATACAAGCGAGGCGACAGTTAGTTGAGTGAGTGACCGTGAGCCGGGCGGACGTGTAGTTGAGTTGAGCGGACGGGTAAAGACGAACTGGCAAGGTTGAATGGTGTAAATTAAATTTTTATTGTGTACATTAGACAGTAATTGGAATAAGGTGGAAATAAAGAACATTTTTGAGTGGTGAAATTGGATTTTTCGTTTCACGAGCCCACAAAGTCACAAAATTTTAAATGTACCCTACTTCTGCACGATTTTCCCAATTCGACTCTAGTTGCTCCCTTTAGAGTTCACTTCTTTAAAACCTAATATCTCTTTACAGAACTGTTCATATGTGTGTTCAACATGCCTTCTTCTCTCGTTATCCTTTCACAACTCCATACCATTTGTTATTCTATTATTGATTCATATATTCTCTCAAGCCACTTTTCTGACATATATATGGTAATTAGCATTTACAGCTGCCTACTCCAAACATTGATATCTTCCCTTTCACTTTCATCTTTCTGCCATGTGCTCTCCAACTTCCACTGTAGCACAGTCTCATCACTAAATAGTCAAACTCCTTTGCCACCTCCACTTTTTGTTCATTTAAATACCACTTTGCATCATTTCTTATCACACTTCTCAAAGCCTACCTAATGTGTTAGAATTCATTATAATAGTTCTTATCCGCCATTCCTTACAGTAACTGATAATTTCATTTATTGCTCTCTGTAACCCTATCTCTGTTAAACATGTTCTTATTAAGTCATCTACAAATAGTAACTCTGGTATTATACTGTGACTAATAATTGAGCTATGACTGTTAATTTTAAAAACAAATAAAATTATATAAAACATGTTAAATTAAGGCACATTAATTTGAATTGGGTTTCATTCATTTTTTAAAAATATACTGCTGTTAATTCTGTATCGCTTCAATTAACCATAATTTCCAGTTATTTTACTTTGATATCACATTTGAGCAGCTCCCTTTCAGTCTCTACAAGCAACTCCTGCTATAAAATGACTACATGCATTATGTAGTTATTCATGTATTCTATTTTTGTTCTCCATTGTTTTAAAACATTTCTTATAAAATGAGCCAGTACGATGTAAATTGTGACAAAAGTATTTTTCAACAATATGGAACCTTTAAATGAATATGTTTAATTGTTTAATGACAGCAGAACATGAATATAGCAGAGAAAACCCTTAAATACATTACAAATAAGGAAAAAAGCTTATGTCCATATAATGCACGCTGGGACTGAAACGTTTAAATAAACACCTCAAATTTTTGAAAGATAAACTGTGAACAATTCAGACAAGCAACAAGTGATATACTTAAATACAGAGAGCACTTTAACAAGATTTACATCTTCAGGACATTTAATTGTTTAATGACAGCAGAACATGAATATAGCAGAGAAAACACTTAAATACATTACAAATAAGAAAAAAAGCTTATGTCCATGGGACTGAAACATTTAAATAAACACCTCAAATTTTTGAAAGATAAACTTTGAACAATTCAGACAAGCAACAAATGATATACTTAAATACAGAGAGCACTTTAACAAGATCTACGTCTTCAGGACAGTGACACTTTGTACATCCCTTTGTAAAGGTAATTCTGAATGAGGAAGACTTCTGACGACATTTCCAGATGATTTAAGATATACATTTGTACTGACACTAAGTACGTAGTAGCTTGGCGCCGTCTACCACCGTCTTTACTTCAAACTTCATCTTTCAACCAGTAAAGGACCTAGTCCTGGTATGGTATCTGTCGGAAGGCCCCACCACCTTTGGTGGGATCCCCTTCCAACGACAATTTTGCTGTGTCTCAAGTACGTAGTAGAGAATGTAAAACCTGTACCTGTACTTTGGTAGAAATATGTTTTGTCAACTCCTGTAGTCAAAATGTTGTACCATTATAAGATACAGGTTGACAAAAAATATTGTTCCAACTTCCCACCTCTTTCTCTAATAATGTGACCAGGTGACCTAATTTTTAATACAAAAGCAACATGCCAACTGAAATATTCTGGAAATAGTCTCAGACAAATTCCGACAAAATTCTCTTTAATTTTCTTTAACTTCTAATATAACATATGGACAAGCATTTAGTACATTAAAGTCAAGTATTATTAAAAAGCATAATTTATGGTAATTTAAGCTCATAATTTAAGATTTTCGAAGCCCTTTGTGGTTCTATTTCAATATCCAATAACCGTATGTCTTAGAAATACAAATACAATTCTTGTAAGTTCACATGAGTAGCACTAGAAGTTAAAAGACAACATGAGCCGACACATTTAACTAAGCTTTCTCATATCTACAACAAAATGAGTAACGAAACATTTATATATATAATTTAAAGCAGATGGAGTAAAGAGCCTTAGTGGTTGGACGGATTGGAAATGTAACATGTTAAATGACTGAACTATACGAACTGGTAGTTATAGGGATTGTCCACCAGGAGAGACATTTCTGAACTGCCAACCGAACTGGAATTCCCATCAAGAGATGGCGCCACAGGTATTAACTTATACTGAGCTGGAATGTGTGTAATTATTTCCAAAGTTTATTAACATACTTTGAGTATATTCTTAGCAGAAAGTTTCAATTTAGTTCTTCTTTATTGCATCAAAACAAGGAACAGCTTCAGTGAATACAGATATACTTCCGGAAAAATAAAGAATACTGCGTCGGATAGGAAGTCTTACAAACGATGTATATTATTACCGTTTTTCCCCTAAAGACCTATAGCGATTTTCCATTATGAATCAGTTTACTTTGTAAATTTTGTTGGAACTTATATCTATAATGCTCAATATGTGAGGATATGTTTCTGTTCCTTAGTGAGAAGACTTGATAAACTTTACTACTATACCTCACGTCTAAGAGTAAATCGTTGATTGAGCTCACATGACGCGAGGAAAATCAATTCTAGAATATAACAAGGAAAAACTAACTTAACAAATCAATTACTTACAAAGGTGCGCACTTCGATTTCATTCGTTATATATTTACCTACATCATGTTCATGGAAATATACTTCATAATATTTTCATTGCAAGAAAATAGGTGAATACACTAGGTAAGCTTTCCTTATTGCGATATATACACATAACAGCAATTTCTAATAAAAGATAGCTACTATCTTGTGTAGTGGCATCATCTACAGCAGAAATTAAAACCGAACTGTAGATATTCCTACACTGTCAGGACCAACGAAAGACATGCCTGGAAAAACGTGCTAACCCTCAACATAAAGTATTTTGCGATAACTGCTGCCCTCTGTTGTTACAGCAGAGAGCTATCTTTTCTTGTGTTGTTCTATCCTCCAGCAATCTTATTACGCTAAATAGAGGTGAAGTTATTGCGTTTCGTGATATGCTACTCGTATAATCTCAAAAGTGGAAAAACCTGTTCATCCTCTGTGCCTGCCATCTAGTGGCCGATCAAACATTTTTACCTTGTGACCGTGACTCTGGTCTTATGCAAATAAAAAAAGAGGCAAACGGTTTACATTTATGTTTCAGATCATGAATGGAGCTAGTGAAAAAACCAGGGTAAAGAATTCTTTTCAATTTGTCAAAATGACAACTAGCATGTTGATCTCTGCAAAGCCTCTTCTAGATGAACTACAGAAAAGAACAGTTTCAGAATCAGGGCATGAAAGTGTTTAAAAACCACCTCATTAAGCTATATTTTAAGCACACTTACGGTGCTATTGAGGATTATGGCATTTTGGACATTAGAAGGAAAATATCTGACAAACCTTCGCTTACATGATATTTCGTCCAAAATAGAATGGTCAAAGACCTATAAATCCCGAGAAATTAAAGCACTTACAGGATGTGATGAATTATGTCTAACCAATTTTTCATGAGTACTACAAAACTCAGTAGCTCAGTAGCTCAGTCGGTAGAGCACCTGCCTACCGTGCTAGGGATCCCGGGTTCGATTCCCGGCGGTGGGGGCAGGGATTTTTCTCCGACCAAGGAAGTCTGGAAGTATGAATGAGAGTGTGAATGTGTGCGTGATGTAATGATTAAAAACCAAAGATGACGAGTTAACACCTTCAGTATGTTCCAAAGGAGAACGGCCGCCGATATGACCATAGTAGTTAAAGGCGGGACAAGTAAAGATGGAACAAGCAAAAAAAAAAAAAAAAAAAAAAAAAAAAAGAGACTCTTAAATATGAGACCACAGCTTCTCAGAATATTACTCATGAATGCTGTTTCTCAGCCGGACTACAGCTAAAAAGCTTCCACCTACTTTTCAAAATGATATACTTATTGAAACGAGGAATAATTAGTTTACAAATATTATGTTTAATAAATGCCAAAGGACTATTTAATTATTAATTTTACCTAAAATGTGTGTGAAAGTATCTAGAATAAAGCTGACAAAGGTTTTCACTTTATTTTTCTTATTCTATTTTTATTAATGTTACTACATCATTCATGTTTTGGGGTCTACTAAAGATAAAATATAATGTATTCTCAGAGAGGAAATAACATAATTTTAACAATTTCTTTTAACCTCATTCACAAAACACTGTTTACCGCCGTTAGAAAAAAAGAAAAAAAAAAGAAAAAAAACAAGGTTAAGCCGTTTTTCCGGGCATGTCGTCAACCATACTTTCAGCTTTGTTATACCTTGCTGCCTCCCTCATCTGTGTTACCAACTACCTTTCTCTTTGTGTACCTCCTCAGATTTGGAAGGGAACAATACATAAAATAGATATATGTTGGATTTGTCTGCAAATAAAATACTTGCTAACTGTTGTACGGAAGTAAAAATGTATGTGACATAAATGATGTGAGATGACATATACGTTTTTGTTGAGTAAGACTTTGTTAGCTGTAATGAGTACTCACGCGTGTACTGTGTCACTGACCATTTCTGTATTTATGTTACAAGATTAGATGTACATCCTAGTCTACACATAAATATGTTCAGTAAATACCATCAACATATTGGTTAGCATATTTATAAGAAAGGACAAACGATCTTTGGACTACAAAATACTTTACGAGGTCTTCACTGAACACATTTAGAATATTGTCTTTCTGAAAACAAATGAAATACGTTTAAGTTTGACAATGTGTTTTAAGATGTACACAGGAAGATTATATATAGTATTTACAGTTTACTAGTTATGTAGATTTCTTCGAGAAAGAACAGTACTTCTGTATAGGGTAGTCTGAGGTTGGCAGCATTTGTTAACAAATCTTCCTGTTTCATCTTTGGAACATAAACACAAATATCAAGTTTGGCATTTGCCCAACGATTGTTAGTTACTCTTCATACACTATATGGTCCTTTATCCAAAATATATTTTTATTTAGCGTCCAACCCATTCCTGGTAAATCTGCACTATCTACTTTTTGTGTACAATAAAATACTACTACTACTACTACTACTACTACTACTACTACTACTACTACTACTACTACTACTACTACTATTACTACTACTACTACTACTACTACTACTACTATTACTACCACTACTACTACTACTACTACTATTACTACTTACTGTAAATATGTATGATATTTTGTAAATATTACACAACAATACAATAAGAGTTGACCAAGAATCATTGGATGTAGCTTCCCAATTGCTGAAATAATCATTCGCCCTTCTCTTCTCCCTTGTTATTTTATATGTCCAGCTTTCCTCTCTTGCATTTGATCAAATTACCAAATGTTAAATATATATGCATGAAGTACAAAACAACTTTCCAGTAGTTTTATATGTTAAACCACTAATCCTGTTTTTGAGCTTCTCCAAAGCACTCACTCACTCACCCACTCATATGAACAGTTTGGAATTGCGATCCCAAACTGATTTTTAAACATTGCAACTGTATTCCACGTAAATACTCAAATCTTCATATTTGCATCAGATGGAAAGATAAACCTTTGTGGAGCTGTGTCTTGAGAAAGTATTGTGAGTGTAGCACATTATGAGAATTTATTATTCAGGAAACGATATTTTAGTTACAGTAATTTTTTGCCAGGGGCGAAGGTTTGTTTGACAAACGACTACTTGTTACTGTCCAGAGAGGGCCTTACTTGTAACAACTTACACTGCGGAATAATCCCTTTATTTATTCACGAAATTATGTAGCATATCTTCAGTTTGTTATTTATTTACAGCTTAGATTTAATCTTTGTTTATTGCCTGGAAGCGAACGATAGCTGCAATGTATATGAAAAGAGCATTAAAAATATTAACTGTGTTGCAGAAACATGGTCTCCTAAATTAACTATATCTTGAGATATTTCTGCCAATTGAGACCTGTTTTCAGTGTTCTTTCGAAAAACACAATTTTTCTGATAAAACTTATACCCAATTATAATAAGTAACAGATTTGTCAACAATTACTGTGCGATTTTTACGCAATCTATAATTCAAGACGAAATACCTTATTGTGACTTGTGTTCTTTTTGTAAAAAAAAAGGGAATACTCTGAACTCGATAAACTACTGCTAGTTACAAACCTATTCAGGATAGCTAATAATAGATATTATAATTTTAAATGATTAACTTCAATTGATGTCTTCTGTACTCTACTTATTTTACTCTTTGTATCAACATGTCTGTCTTTCATAAACTACGAGTGTACATATTTCATAGGTTGAAACAACTTCAATGTTGATCAGTTAACCAATTTGATGATCAGATAAATGACTGCAGAAAGATGGAATGTAGCTCTTGTAGATGTGATAATGAGGTTCATTAGTGAAAACCCATTTCACATTCATTAGTGGATATGGGAACACATTTCAGTGCAATGAGAAGAGAACGGAGGAATTCTGACATTTTCTTCTCCGTCAAATAATCCCAAAATCCTCTAAGTATCCCTCTCTCTTTAAAAGTCCAAAGAGATGACATGGGGCCCTCATACTGGCTTCATCATATGTTCTTCCAGTATTTTAAGGTTAATTCAATGAGTCCAACATTTCTGCACATTCAGAGATAGCAATATCCTCCGACTGCAACAGACGATTCTACATCCGCTGTTTTAGACAATCGTAAAATCTGCTGGGCTCAAAATATCTTCTGGTTGTCTCTTTTTCCAAAGTAATTCCTGTGAAATTTAGCTCTTCTAGTGCTTTGAGAGCTTTGAAGTAGTGAGGACCTTTACTTCGAAAACCAACAGCTGATTTCTGTTTTTCCGCGCTGCCAAATAAAGTGTGATGTCTCGTGACTGTAGCTCAAGACTTAGTTTTGATAACTCTTGAAGGACATTGCACATTAAAGCTAAGTCGAGAATGAAACCAGATCAAATGATACGCTTTAGTAAACCATCATACATGCCTCTGTTAGTTGACTCGATACTGAGAAGTATACAACCAATGTTTTAAAGTTTTTCCACATTGCTGACATAATTCTGAAGATCGATGCTACTCATCTGGTGTCCAAGGTTCTGTCTATTTTCAAAATTTCAGTTTCATGGAGCTCTGCTTTTTGTTTCAACTTTTGAGCATTCTTCGGTGAGTGGTGCTATACTGTATAGCCTGTCTAAGAAAGATCCGAAGTGATGTGATTGGAATGCTGTTTTAGTTACGTCACCAACTGACAATTGAAGTCTGTAGTTAACACAATGCCAAACCAAAACATGTCGGAAATTTTGTCTCAATAATGTCACAACTCATCTGTTCCTTCACATAATTACTGCTGCTCCATCTCGCAACTCAAATTAGATTTTCTTTCAGGAAGTCATTAGAAAGTCCCATTGATTCCAAACAATTCAAAAATGTGTTACTAGTAGCTTCAGCAGCTGCATTGCTTAGCTGAACTATGTCAAGGGAAATGTCAGCGGGTTCTCTCATGTCGGGGACATTAGTACTCAAATGAATTATATTAAAGACGAAAATTGCTAACTGTTGCGCTCTCATCGATAATTAGTGGCCTTTTGGATCTCATTTCAGTAATTGTATTAATCAATATAATTTTCATTTCCTGCGCAATGCCATTAATAATATTGTCACGAGCATTTCCGGAATGTAAAATGCTGAACATTGTTCTGTTTTGACAGTTCAATTTCCGTCTCAAAATCATTGAACGACTACTTTTTTCGTGATATATAAGCAGTGCGGAATATATTGGCTATCACTTCCTTATCGTTCTCAAACACCTTAGTACAAGCTTTTTCCAGAGCCTTCTCCGTAGCACAGCCCGAGCTTTATGAGTGGAACTTTGTTTCAATATATTTTTCCTCAATCACACCATGTGTAGTTTTCTTGAAACACCAGATGGCGAAACAGAGACTTTAGTTCAAGATTGTGCAATGTTAATTCCTTGTTTGTTAAGTTCTACACCAAAATATTCTACTTCCTTGCAAATTTGGTTAATAATTGTTTATATGTGAAACCGTTAACCACTCATTTCTCCCAAAATGCGCTTTTATGATCCAAAGTCCAACATTCTGGAAGTTGATCTGACTTATTATAATACACAGGTTCATTGTTTTGGTTCTCTGTATTTTAACACGTAGGTTCAATGTTCTGGTTTCCACATTCACTTTTGTCACCTGCTAACAGTTTCTGACTCTTTACTCACACAACTACCATTTAGAAGTTTTAACCTTTTAACTGGGAATCCGTGACAGAAAGACTACATTATATTTATAGACTGATAGATAAATGGCGAAAAGAACTAACAACCAAACTATTAGTTCTACAAGAATATGTATTTAACATAGAGTGGGTTCTAATGAGATGGACGTTTCGTTGCAGTAGCATTTTGTCTATCCTTACGGTTTATCAGTCGTGGAAGAGTCATCCAGAATGACGAAGACTTCTGAAAACATACACAGATGACTTTAGATACACATTTCATTTCTCGAGAATTATATTTACCCTAGCACAATTTAAAGAAAGGGCCACAACTTCTGTCAAAAACGAAAGGTACAGTAAACGTTCCATGTAATACATCTAGACCGGCGATTTTTCTAGAAGATGTTTTGATCTACTCTTGGAAGTTACATAAACCAAGTTTGGTATTTAACGACCATTGATATCTGGGCTATGTTGTGCACATAAACTTGGAGGGCCGTTTTCTGAAAAAGCTTTACTTTTGGTTTTAGGAAGTTAACAAATATATGTTTGTGATGAATTCTCACGATCAAATATTTAGATAGATTACTAAACATGATCCACTTACACTAATTACTTAGTAGCGAATGAAAAACCTGTAGCAAGATCTGACTTTGGTAGAAATCTGTATGAGCAAAATGTTGTACCATTATAAAAGAGAAACTGACAAAAACAACTTCCCGGCTCAAGAAGTTCAACCTTTATACGAGACACATTCTGATATTTTTTAAACATTTATATCGATTTAGCTCTATGACTTGATCAATGTACCTTATGTTTATTATAAAAAAAAAACGTACAGATGCAATATATAGGAAATTATAGCTTTAATATTCTGTAAATTGTCGGATTTTTACCACTGATTTGTGTTTAATTTTCTTTAGCTTCTAAGTCATAACATATGGACAAGCTCTTAGTACCGATATATTCTAATATTATTAAAAAGCATAATTTATGACAACTTAATATATCTAATTATCTTTGAGGCGTTAGTGACAGGGCGGACTTAGAGTATACCACATTGAATGTCCGCAGTAGACGATCTGTTAGTTACAGCGATTGTCCGCCAGGAGAGAAACTCCAGAACTGCCTACCGAACTGGAATCGCTGTCCATAGATGGCGCAAAAGGTAATATCTTATACTGAGAATGAATATTTGTAATTATTTACCAAATGTTGTAACACGTTTTAAATCTGTTATTTCACTAAAGCTTTAATTAACTTTTCTTTTATTGCCTTGAAAAGAAACAGCAGCTTCGGTGAATATAGGGATGATTTCAAAAACATAAGTAATGCTGTGTAAGGAAGGATGTCTTCTAACGCATATATATTTTGACAGTTTTTAGCCTTCAAGAGGCATCGGTTCATGCACTAAGGTTCTTTTTGTGATTCATTTTGTTGGAACGTGTATCTATAATTATCGTTATACCGGGAAATGTCTCTGATTTTAAGTTAACAATTTCATTTGAGCCATAGGATTTTAAGGCAAATTATGTTAATAAGAACGCTTGATAAGCCGTATTCAGGAACACGTTGGTATTATTGAAATGCTGCGTCGTTCTCACAGAATTTGTCACTTCCTCATATAAACACTCTCTGTTACTTGCAAGAAAATAGGAGAATACATTAGGTATTAGCTATAGTTAAACATTTTTAAGCTGGTCGCTGCCTAATATCCTTTCAACCTTTATGAGTGAAGCTTTAAAACTTTTAAATTTGCAGGAGTTCACTTTAGAAATAGAAAACAATGGTAACCTCACCTTCCTGGATCAAAAGATATTAAAATGAACAATAATTTAAACTTTAGCATTTATACGAAATCATCTCGCACTAATAACTACATAAGAATAAAGTTTTCAGCCCTTTGTCACGCAAGTTTGCTGTTTTTAAAACAAGTTTTTTTTTGTAAATTTACGCCCGCCCCAACGTTAAGTTATATCGAACGGTGAATTAATTGGGTGAAATGATGCTCAAATGAGTCAAGGGTCAATGGAGCTTAGAGTTACCCGACATTAGTCTTGAAGGATAAGGGAGAACCCCGGAGAAAACCTTATCTAGGTAACTCACGCTGACCCACATTCGAACTCGGGAATTCTTGAACGTGAGACAGACAGGCTACCATCTATGCTACCGAGGCGGGCTAATACAAGGGGCGTCCTGAAAGTAAGTTCTGTTTGAATTTATCTCCGCAGCAGCGCTGCGACCGTAGTTCCACACATGCGCAATAGATGCTCTATATACATTAGAAGAAACGTGCGCCATTGTAAGATCGCTGTCAGCCACGTACGCTTTGTTGTTCTTGTTTACAATGTTGGTATTGATTGAAAATCCCGCCGCTTGTTAAATCAGATCTGTGAATCGTTTTCTGACGGCTAGGAAAGTGAAAGCAATTGAAATTTATCGGCAAATTTGCGATGTTAAAAGGTGCTGTGTTTCTTCACGACAACCCACGATCACACAATGCAAATGCAGGGAAAATCATCCTGCAGGTATTTGGCTGGGACGCGTTTGACCACTCAACGTACAGCCCTGACATCGTTCCTAGAGACTTTCATTTGTTTTTGCATCTCAAATCTTTCCTTGGCGGTCAACACTTCAACAATGACAAAGAGCTGAAAGAAAATGTTTCCAACTAGTTGAAGACACAGGCGTTAAACTTCTATGAAGAAGGTATACAAAAATTGTGCCTCGTTATGACAAATGCCTGCAAAATTTCGGAGTTATGTGGAAAAGTAGTTTTAGAGTTGTAGAATATTGTGCAATAAATAATTGTTCTGTATCTATACACAATTTAATTTTATTACCAACCGGAACTTACTTTCTGGACGTACCTCCTAGTTTGATAAACATATCTCTTAACAATGAAGAGTTTAATACACAATATAAACATATTACTAACACTGCTTTAATTAAAGGTCTTAATGAAGATTTTATACAGAAAAGGTTAGAAGAATTTGGTTGAGAAAGTTGGGGGTTAAAGGCTGGAGAAGACAAGCAGAGGACCGAGTAGAATAGAAGAGGGTGTTTCCAGTCCCAAAAAGTTAAAACCGATTACATTTTCAAAAAATTTACTTAACATACATGGGCAAACGAAAAATTAAAAAAAAAAAATTATAAAGAAGTTTTTATAGTATTCAAACCTCAAAATAAATACAACATAAAAATGTACTACATTTTTCTAAAACAGACAAAACTTGAGATTACAAAAAACCTGGCATTTATCAAGTTAACTGTTCAGAATGCGATAAGATTTACATTAGTAGGACCAAACGTAATTCAGAAACCAGAGCAAAGAAACATTTCAGAAATATTAAATCCCAACAGACAAATAAATCGACACTTGCTGATCATTGTTTATCATCTAAACATGAAATAAATCCAGAAGTTAAATTGTTGAACGAACCGATAGATTTAATAATCTGGGAGAGAATATTTATTTTGAAAACTGAAGATGGCGTGATAAATTTTGCTATCCCGAAAGTAATCATCAATAAGTTTGAGTTGTCACCGATAGATGCCAGTAAGATAGGGAGCTATTCCTCAACTTCCGGGTGTAGCCAAAGTTAGTCAGTGTGTTAGTGGTCGTTGACAGGTTGAAAATGAAACAAAGTTGTTTCGAAACCAGTCCCAAATAATTGTAAACAAGATAAGTAATAGTGAAGTTGTGCTACTACAGTGTTTAGTTATTCTCAAAACATTAAATGTGTTTTCTACAAAATGCTCGATCATGTATCTAAATTAAAGATTTCATTTCACAGTATAAACTTCTGTTTTGAGAGATATTGTTTTGTCGTTATTGTTTTGTCTAAATCGTTATTGCTTTGTCTGATGTAAGACGTAGTACTTTGTACGCAGGCGCAGAAATACTGAAAGCTTTCCTATAAACAGCTGCTAACGTATGACACAGTTTAACATAAAAATATTAAAATAAAGCATTTGTTACATTAAAAAAAGAAACTTACTTGTATCATGAGGTATTTAACATCCGCTGCTTCATTTATACATGTTTTCAGTTCATCTGTTGTACCCGTTATGGCTTATGTATCCTTCTGATTCGCATTTTAGTAAGCTGCTCAGTTTTGACTATTTAGATAAGGCAATTTGGTGCGTAATGTTGATTTCAAAATAGAATAATGAGTCCACAAGGTCAATAGTTCATATTTTGAGACAATTCCTTGAAATACACTAGCAATACATTTTCTGAGAACGAATTTGTAGCTTTGATATTATCCAATCCACGAATAGTGAGTAAAATGTCTCGTATATATTTATTGAATTTTGTGGCAATAAGTTATTGGTAACATTGAGTACTAGGGTTTAAGTTCAATGTCACTGTTACTAGAGTCAGACATTTTGACTTTTATCTAAACTGACGCTAGTACCATTGTCAATCGATACTTGCGCTTTCACAACGTTACGTAGCCACCTCTGATTGGTCGAATACTAATACTTTAATGAACAGTTGTACTTTAATGAGACCAATTAAAGTACTGCTAACAGTCATATAAATGCAAATGTTTGACATGCTCAAGCACAAAGTAATTTACTTCATTCTCGGTTCATTCTTCTTACCAATATATTTAGTTACTTTATTACTCAACATTCATTATTTTAAATTATTTTTAAAATGCTAATATGAATCAGAAATTTAACCTGTACAATTTTTGTAGTATTTGTTGATTGCTTTAGACCGTTTCTACTTTTTCTAACACGTACATAGCACATAGAGAATGTATTGTATTACACCAAATATTTGATAACACGATTTTACTGTAAAAACAAATTTTGAGACTTGCTAAACAAAACATATGTGTTACATTTACAAGACTTCATCAACTGATTCTATTAATCTGATATCTACTTCAAGTTATTAGAGATAAATATTTATATAAAATGTGTGATTATTAAAGCCCGGATTTCTAGGCAAAATAAAATAATAAAGTAAACACGAAAAATGAGAAAAAAGGCACAAAAAGGGAAAAACGAATGCTTGTTTCTCTGAAAGCTTAAGGTACTCAAGAATGAAGTTTTAGTTAAATTACATAGCAACTAGCTTTAACATTTCAGAATCTTTTAAAGTTTACTGGATTCCCTTGTACCTACGTGATTGTGAACACCGTAGGAGTGTAACGCCAGTTCAACACATTCGGTGTTAGTTCACCTGTAAATTAATTACAGTTTTAGAGTTATAACAAAAGATTTCCTCTTGGAGCTGAGGTATATTGGTCATACTAATGAGGGAAATACAAACATTTTGAATGTTTTAAAATGATGTAATTGAACTTGCATTTGTGAATGATGAACAGCAGTTTTTATTTCCCTTTATTAATAACTGGTTACAAATTCCAACAAAAGTATTTACCAAATAAAGAACCTGCAGTTAATAATAAACTCATGCTCAATTGTTGAAATAACTGCATATATTGTTAATATGGAAAGATTTATTTCAGAATCACCGTTAACTGTTTGCGCCATATTGCCTACCTGTACTTCACAGCTATCGTTCTTGTTCAAGGAATAAAGAGCAATTAAATGTAAGTTATATATAAAAAAATAGTTAGAATGTATTACACAATTTCTTAAATAAGTAGAAAGATTCTTCTTCGTGTAAGATATTACAAGTGGAGCCCTCTCTGGACAACAACAAGCGGTCCGTTCTCCTCTGGTGGACCACTATTATAACTTAAACATCGTCTGCTATATAACAAATTCACTTATTGTGTTACACTCATGAATCACGACCAACCGTTACACAAAGGTTTGCTTGTCCGTATGTCACAAATATGAAGTAAACTTTTATGGGGTATGGCGATGTAGTGTTTCGGATTAAGTTTGAAGTTTCAAAGCTTTTTATACAAGTTTGTTGTAAGTTCAAAAATAGGACTAATATTTTTGAAATATAAAACAATTGGAAAATTAAACTATAAGGAAAGGATATCTGGAAGATCGTTAGCCATTAAGTAAGTTTACATAAATAACTTTTTTTAACGGTACCTCAATTTTTGGTCATAAGACCTTGTCTCTATCTCATGAACTAAAAGTTAAAAAGCATAACTTCGTAAATGCATTTTACACAATTAACTATTATTTAACTCTTCTCTGTTTGAAATTCAAATTTCCAGGACCTTTGTATCTCAAAAGTGCTAATTGTTTTCTAGTAAGTCATACGAATATCGTAGGACTAGGACCGCCGCATGACCTGACCCGATTTTTATATTTAACTATATCCTTTTTGTGTTTAACTCGAAATTGGTAATGAAACTTCCACAACATTGACCTTAAACTAGGAGCAGATGTAAAGATAAGTCCTATCGTAAGGTTGGATTGAGAAAGTACTGTGAGTGTACCACAATAAATGTAACTGCTATACAACAGAGAATCCTTTAGTTACAGTGACTGTCCGTCAACAAAGAGATTTCAGTTGGAAAGTAAAGCAATTATAGACGTACGGAAGTTGCTGTACAGAGATGGCGCTACCGGTCATATTTTATACTGAGGAAGAAAATATATATTTATTTACGGTTAGTTTTTGGGTAATGTTACGTCCTCCAACGTTAAGACATATCGGAAGGTGAATTAAATGGGTGAAATAATGCCCAAATGGGTCCAGGGTCCATGGAGCTTAGAGCTACTCGACATTCGTCTTTAAGGATAAGAGAAAGCCCCGGAAAGAACCTTATTCAGGTAACTCACCCTGACCGAGCAAATTTTCATTGCATTCTTAAAACAGAGGTTAGATTTCCTTGTTTATTGCATGGAAATAAGTATTAGTTAATATGAATACAGAGAAAATATTGAAGCAATAAGCAATTGGAGTGAGAAAGGAAGTCTTGTAAAGGAAGTATATCTATATGTGAAGCATGAACTCTTTATTTATTCCGTAGCTTTAGATTTTCTTTGGAACTTGTATGTCATTATAATGAACATCACATTTGTACATGTTTCTCATCTCTACTCACAGATGTCATGAAACATTGATAATTTATCACAAACATAAATGACAAGGATTTCCAATCCCATCAAAATATATTTGACATTTATTTGTTTTATTAAGATCTCTATATTGGAGAAGTAAGATGTTGTCTCTCTCTTACAGTTTACCATTGTAGTAATGTCCAAGAATAGAGAGACTTCTGACTACATTGACAGTTCAATCAAGATATATATTCCGCTCTCTTGAAGATATTTTCAGGGTGTTGTGCCTTTCAGAAATTATTCTATGTAAAAGATAGCCTGAGATATAATAGATATTTTCTACTTATTATGCAAGTAGTACACAAAACAATTTATTTAATTCACCGTTTATTCATTTTAATAGCACATACAGTGAGTTTAGTGCTCAACATTTATCAATTTAAATTATTTTAATGGGATATTTCCTATCACAAAGTTTATCTTCACAGTTTGCGTTATACATATTTGGTGATATTTTAGATATTTTTGAAGTGAAAACTTCTTTAGGCGCGTTTAGCACTTTTTGTGCGTAGTCAATTAAACTTAGCCGTCACGCTGGAATATGTGACGCTCATTTCGGGTGTAGTCGGCTCCAGTCGGCTCAATCCGAAATGACCCCCTACCCCACACTCGTTCGTTATTTGTCTTATGTTGTCCATACCGATATACACCGTAGATTTTTGTCGCACCCAACAGTGTATCAACAAGTAACCAGGTATGTTTTAACATATTTCAAATACTATGAAAATTTCAGAAACCCTACAGCAGTTGCATTAAAAAAATAATTGTCTTAGGGTCCTTCTTACAAACGTCTGTCAAGTGCCGATAACCGATCCGGTCAGATAACCTTCTGTCTACATTTAGACAAGTCAACATGTGAAATTCCACTTTAAATAATAATAGTCAAATACGAACAAATAATAACACCGCGTTTCGGAATTTCAATAATTAAAACCATAATAACGAAAAATAGAGCAAGTGTGCTAATTGGAAATAAAAGTGTTAGGAATTCGGGGATGAGATGTTTCATTTAAAATCTGGTCATTTTTATTGACAATTTCTCTTTATTGTAGTTAGTAAGACGTAAAATATAAACAAATTAAATGTAATAACACGCAAATATTATAATTTTCACGTACTAAATGACGTTTTGCATTTATTTTCATCTACAACTCATAGGTTATGTTTTTCAACACACAAAAAGACCGACCGAAGGTCAAATGATTTCGAATTTAAATTCGATTTTCTATGCAAAAAAGGATTTAAATGTATATTATTTAGTTTAGAAATTAAAAAAAATAAACACCACACATCGAACAAAAACATCGATGTTAAGTTGATGTATTGATGATTAAGATGATGTATTGATGTATTGATGATTAAGTTGATGTATTGATATCAGTATCAATTGTGACAAAACATTTGAAATGAATATAACATGTAATAATATATGTGTGTAAATATGTACGAACGTGTAATAAAATATGGAGTAATGAGTATGTGTACGAATATGTAATATATACCTTCGGTCACTTGCTGAATTAGCCACGACCACCATCAGGTACTTATTGCCTCGGTCGGACACTGGGAATGGTTCTGCTATGTCGACAGCGATCCGTTCGAATGGCGCATATGGACAAGCCTTTGATACATCAAAATACAGATTTCGTTAAAGAGCGTAATATATGTCAACTTATTTTCTCCAATTAATGATTTTAGGTTCCTTCTGTGCTTCTTGCTCAATAATCCATTATCTTTATATCCTAAAAATGCTAGTCCTATTTTTGTAGGTTCGTAACAACATTACAATTTGAAGGGCAGCATAAACTGTCGAAATATTAAAATTTAACTTTACACTTCTTGTACATACTACAAAATGGATAATGGAAATTCTCTTGCATATGTTTATTTTACGTTTGGAGGAGATGCAGAGATCAGATCTAGTGGAAGAGCGGGTTGGGAAAGTACTGTGAGTGTAACAAATTAAATGCACTTGCTCTACAGCAGGAGATGTTGTAGTTATAGTGATTGTCCGCCAGGAGAGAAATTTGTTGGAAAGTAATGAAAATGACAACCAAACTCGAGATGTTGATCAAAGATGGCGCCACCAGTGATATCTTATCCTGAGGAGAAGGTAATGTGTAATTAATTAGAAAGCTTTATAACACATTGTCAATATGTTGTTTAAGTACATCTGAAATGCATGTCTTGTTTAGAAACACAAACAGGGAGCCAGCACAAGTTCGGCCTGGAGTAAGTTTTGCCCAGGCGCTGGGCAAGCACGAAAAAGTGCTGCAGCAGGCCGAGGCAAGCCAGACTCCGGCAGCGACCCAGTCAGTAAGCTCTGGATCTACCGCCAAACAACCACCAGCTGCATCTGCAGCAAAGCCACAGCGGCCTCCTCGCCAGAAGAAGGCCACCGCAGCCCGGCGGGAGAAACCGCTGGCAACTGCGGCAGCAACGGCCGGGCAACCAGCCCAAGAATCTGCGGGGAGACAGAGCGGCCCTGCTGCAACTGCTCTCCCCCCTCTACCAGTTCCAGCTACAGTGGCTGCAACAGCCAATGAGGGAGAGGCACCCCTCGCTACAACACCTGCGCCGATTTGGGACACTGGCGTCTCAAACGAGGACTTGGCGGAGTTCCATGAGCTTTCTGCCTGGTTCGCCGAACTAATTCATCGCTCCCTCCCCATTCTGAGGCGCTGCAGGGAGCAACTGACAGATCCCCGCATCCCTGCTCTGCAAAAGCACAGCATTATGCAACAGACTGCACGGCTCCTCTTCCCTGACTCCAGCTCGTAAATGGCGTTGAGAAGAACTCAGCGAACATTGAGAGCCGCGTTCTGGAACGCAAACGGAGTCCGGGAACAGAGACCGGGCATCTTGGAGTTTGTAAGTGACCACGGGATTGACCTCCTTATGGTATGCGAAACGCATCTGCATGCTGGTATACAATTTAACCTGCCAAGTTACGCCGTCCACCGAGCCGATAGAGTCGGCCGGCGGGGCGGCGGTACAGCTATATTCATCAAAAATCACAACACCCATACTCCCATTACCATCCCCCCGCTTCAACACTTGGAGGCGACCGCCATAAGGCTCTCCTTGGGCGGTTCAGACCTAGTGCTTGTGGCGGTGTATGACCCGCCCAACCATCCCTTCTATGAAGCGGATTACAGGGCACTCCTCAACCTAGACCACCGAGTGTGCATAGCCGGTGACTTCAATGCCAAACACCCAGGATGGAACAGCCGAACCCAGAATGATAGGGGAAGGAGCATCTACTGCTTCATCTGCGGAGACCCAACCCTTCATGCGCATGGCCCGCGGGGTCCAACGCACTTCCCGCCTCGTGGCAGGGCGGACGTCATAGATTTCGCAATCACCAAGAACATTCCATTTCATCTGGACCTAACGGCGGTGAATGCTCTGGATTCTGACCACAACCCAGTTGTGATCAATTCAGACGTTACCGTCGCAGCTCTGGCAACGGCTGACTGGGTGGATGAAGTCGACTGGGATGCCGCCATTCTTCACATCCAAAACTCCGTGGAAGCCTGCCCTCGAATCGACTCTGTGGAGTCACTCGAGGCGGCAGCCAGGGAGTTCTCCACATCCATCCTCAACGCGGTCCGTGCTCACACACACCGCATCCCAATAGACACGCCAAACCCCACAGATATCCCAGGACCCATCAAACAACTCATAAGGGCTAAAAACGCCGTAAGAAAGCTGTGGCAGAGATTTCGCCATCCCAGGATAGGAGAAGTACACCAGAGGTTCAAATCCCTGGCAAGACGACTCCTAAGAGCACACCGCAAAGAGGCCTGGGAAAACATGTTAAGGCAAACCAATCTCCAGGAGAGAAAACCATGGCGAATAGTCCGTAGCCTGCGGAAAGACAAAACCGTACATCAGCACCCCCTACATAGCCCTAGAGGTCGACTCGTCTACGAGTCGAAAGAAAAGGCAGAGGCGCTAGCAGATTATCTGGAGGCTCGATTCCAACCCAGGGTAGAGCCAATGGACGATGACCATGCTGACCTCGTGGAACAGGTGGTGGAGGACTTCCTAGAAGCTCCGCCCCCTAACCACGAGGAGTTCCACATTCCCATCGTTACCCCTAGAGAGTTAGCGACCACGCTTAACTCTCTAAGAACTAACAAAGCACCTGGGCAGGACCGTGTGACAGCGGAAATGCTCAAGCACCTTCCACGAAGAGCCGTGATTCACTTAACCCGGATTTATAACGCGTGCCTATACATGCGCCACTTTCCAGCTATCTGGAAGGAGGCGCGCGTGGTGTGCGTTTTAAAGCCGGGGAAAAATCCTGTTTTTCCTTCCAGTTACCGATCAATCAGCCTTCTCCCAGTTTTATCGAAGGTATTCGAAAAACTGCTCCTCTCCCGGCTCCTTCCTCATCTGGAGGAAAGGGGCCTAATCCCGGAACACCAGTTTGGCTTCCGTTCTGGCCATTCCACGACCGAGCAGCTACTGCGGGTTGCCGAGAAGGCCTCCCTGGGTTTCCAGGAAAGGTCTAAAACGGTAGCAGTGCTGCTCGACGTGGAGAAGGCATTCGCCACTACCTGGCACGAAGGACTCATTTACAAACTCCTGGAGCATGAAATTCCCCGTCCATACATTTCCTTGGTGGCCAGTTTCCTCGGAAACCGAAGCTTCCGAGTAAAGATGGAGGGGAAGCTGTCCACCGAGCGGCCCATTGGCGCTGGAGTACCGGAAGGCAGCGTGCTGTCGCCGGCGCTCTTCGCAGCTTACATGGCCGACATACCAACACACCACAACACCCAAACCTGTCAGTATGCGGACGATCTCATGATCTTCGCAGTCAATAGGAACACACGGTACAGCTTCCGGCAAATCCAAACCCAGCTCCGGGCCATTGGCGAATGGAGCGCAAAATGGCGAATGGCAATTAACCCGGAGAGGAGCTCTGCTATTCTCCTGGCGAAAACCATAGCCAACCGGTTGCAGCAGAACTTCGTCTTACGGCGCCGTCGAATCCCTTGGGTGCAGACGGCGAAGTATCTCGGGGTGACGCTGGACCGTAAGTTAACTTACGTTCCGCACGTCAAGGGCAAGGTCCAGCTGGGGCACGTCGCACTCCGGAGCCTATACCCTATCTTCAGATCAATCATGCCAATCCGTCTCAAACTCCAACTGCATCGGGCGATCATTCCGCCTATGATTCTGTACGGCTGTGAGATCTGGGGAACAGTGGCTAATACCACTTTCGTCAGACTCCAGACGCTGCAGAACAAGGCACTACGCATCATCTACGATACAGGCTGGAGATTCCCGGCTCATATCTTACATGAGCACTCCCAGATCCCGTACATTGTCGATGTCATTCGCGAGAGGGCTCGATCAATGTACGAGAAAATCCAAATGCACCCCAACCCTTTAGTGAACTCCCTGGGAAGGTATGACCCGAGAGATCAAAGACGCTTGCCGTCCTTCAGACTGCCGAGAGACGTCCTGGGACCCCTTGGGTAACCCAAGGAAAACACCAGATGTCTCTGGGAACAACTTCTACGCCAAAGGACCAAGCGCTACACAACCCGTACCCAAAACGGAGGAAAAAACTAAATCGTGTCTCCCAAAAAGGGAGAACGATTAAGTGCAGCTGCCCACAACAAAGAGGGGCAACCCATTCCTAACCCTTTAAAAATTTTCAACAGCCAACAATTTCAAACACCCAGCAGAACATGGATCTACTAGTTCATTTCGCAGGTTAAGCCGCAAAGCGGCTAGGTACTGCGGCATATGACACCCGGACGGGGAAAGCCCCGCCCGACTAGGACTACCTCTGGACCTCTGTAGTATAGATCTTTTTCCAATTCAAAATCCCAATTTTTTGTTGAAACTTGTGGTTTATCACATTAAAAGTTATTGGCTTTGACTGTTTCTAAAACATTACTAGTTACTGATTTGTATATTACAGTATTTAGTAGCATTATCTACAGTAAATCTTCCATCTGAAGTGCTGAACATACCTGGGCATGGCTAATTATATTTTCACATTTTTTACTTTAGTACTTTAATCATATACATTGTTTTCTGCCTCTAGTTTACTTCAGATTTAGCAAGTGAAATCCTCATAAGGTATATAAGTTTTTGCAATACAAGAATATAATTGTTAAGTGTTGCACAAAGGGACAATGTATCTGATATATGCTAAAATGACCCATATATTTTTGTTCAAAAGTATTTCTTCTGCATCTTATGTCTTGGTGTACTGAGTACTTACTTGTGTACTTGTTGTTTTTCTTAAGTCACTGAGTTTCACAGTAGTCTATATCTATATTAATGCTAAAGATTAGATAATGCATTGTAAATCTTACATACATCCTGAACTGTACATAAAATTGGAACAAAACCTGTACAAGTAATACCAACAAGATATTAGATAACACATTTACAGTGAAAAACAAAGCATCTTTGTAGTCAAAATGATTAAAGATATGTACACAGGAAGATTTTATCTAGTAATTTACAGTTTACTAGTTATGTAAATGTCTTCGAGAATGAACAGTATTTCTGTATAGCGTAATATGAGCCTGGCAGCATTTGTTTACAAATCCCACTTTTGAATATTTCTAAGTTGAACTCAGATATAAAGTTTGGTATTTAGCCAAAACTTGTCTTTTTTAACTCATACTTTTCACGCACACATTGATTGTCTTTTGCCTAAAATATATTCCTTATTCAATCTCTGAAATATATTCCTGGCGAAGTTTCAGTATCCAGGTTTTGTGTCAAAACAATACCACCCTTACCTACTCTAAGTATGTACCATATTATGGAAATATTACAGAAAAAGCTGACAAAAATCATTGAATACTACTCTCTCGTTCTCCTGCACACGCTCAAAATCACACACCAGCCAGGCTCGACCATGCAGCAGTAAAGATCACCTCTCTCCTTCTCCGACACACACTCATAATCACAGAAGAGCCAAGCTCGACCAGACACCAGCAAAGATCATCTTTCTCCTCCGGCACACGCTCAAACACACAGAAGACTCAGGCTCGACCAGACACCAGCAAAGATCATCTCTCTCCTACTCCGGGTGGTACAGCCAGGCTCGAGCATACACCAGCAAAGATCACCTCTCTCCTACTCCGACACACGCTCAAACACACAGAAGAGTCAGGCTCGACCAGACACCAGCAATGATCATTCCTCTCCTCCGGCACACGCTCAAACAACACAGAACAGCCAGGCTTGACTTGCCAGCCGATCCACGAGCGCCAGTGTGTCCCGGAAAGTGGTGCGCTCGAAAACTGAACGAGCCAGGCCAGAGAGGGAAGGAGAGAAAGAATACATAAACTGGGCAAGTCTAGGATAACGCCGAGGAACACTAAGCGCGGTTAGACGGAAATATTACAATATCAGCAAATGATTAATTGAAACTCTCATCTCTCACCTCCTGAAACGTCAGGCGAACGTTAGTACAGGGTCAAAGCTCGTGGGAATTCCCGACAGAAAGACCGCATTATCTTTATGGGCTGAGAGACTAAATGGCGAAAATAATGAACAAGTTCTTTGCACATGAAGGACACTGAATCGGGTATTAGGTATTTTAGTTTATTTATATATCTGCTTTTTCTTCTTTTTTTTCTTCTTTATTTTAAGTCATAAGGAACTTCTGTAATATGTATTATTGTTTGTCCTATTTTAAAAAAGAGTAATTCACAATCTAATTACAAGAGATGTTCAATATACGTTCTGTATCTCTCAACAAAGATTTCTTGTTTCATTGTTAAAATATACTGAGATAACCTTTTACTCTTATGTGAATATGTTGAATAATTCTGGCAAAATGTGTAAGCTGGTAATGAAAAATATTTTGTCGTTTGTTACTCTATGTAGACAGGAGAGAGAGAATGGCAGTTAAAACTGTGGAAATTATTGCATCATTTATGTCAAAATATGCAGTCTCTTGCTACACAAAAAATAAAAGTAAAAACAGTAACTGAATTGTATAAATTCTAATTTTCTAGGAATGTCTCTGAAAGTCTTGTTCGTCTCAACATTTCTGTAACTGACAAACTCTAAGAGATAAACAAAATGGTAATATACAAACATGTGGATCTCTTTAAAACACACAGTTCAAGTCAAATATTATCCTTATGTAAAGTATTTCCGAGATACTATCTGTTGCTTTTTTGCATCTTCAAAACTTATAAACTTTATTATTTATTTTCTACAACTGACGTACAAGAGTTGACTAACATGTGTATTCCCAGAAATAGTCAATCCTTAAAATGCCTAAACAACAGTCGCTTGTTTACAAATTAAAAAGACAATAACTTCTAGGTTACCAGTATCATATCATATTTCCATATTACATCGATTTATTATAAATTATAATTAATACCACACGTCGACTTTAGACAGCCAATTAGAATGTTGTGGAAAGAATGACTATGCCTTAAGTTTCAAGTATTTCCTTAAAAGACAAAACAAATACAATAAATTCAACTGCCAGATAGCTCAAAAAGGTGATTGATAAATAGGGATTTATGGTACCATTTGATAATATAATAGTCTTTAAGTTATTAGTCATATCTTTTGAAGCTGATTGTTTTGAAATTACAATCTCTTTCCATGTACTGGAAATAAAAGCAAATGAATGACAAGTTTCTGTTTCAGAGAAGTACAACTATTTTTAAACTCATAAAAATAAGGAATACCTTTTAATCCGTTCAAGACAGTAAGTAATCTTTGTGACATAATTGATGTGAAATGACACATACGTATTTGTTGAGTAAGACTTTGTTAATTGTAATGAGTACTCAAGGGTGTCTTGTGTCACTGACCTTTTCTCCATTGATGTTACAAGATTAGATGTACATCCTAGTATACACATAAATATGCACAGTACATACCATCAACATATTAGTTAGCATATTTATAACAAAAAACAAACGATCTTTCGACTACAAAATGCTTTACGAGGTCCTCAAAGAACACGCTTAGAATGTTGCCTTTATAAAAACAAATGAAATGTGTTAAAGTTTGACAATGTGTTTTAAGATGTACAAAGTACATGTTTTGTCTAGTTTTATCAGTTATATTGATGTGATGGAAAATGACGAGATCTTCTGTCGGAGGTGAGAGAGAGTTGCTCAAAGATGTTCTGGTTATATCATTGAAAGATGAACTCGAATATCAAGTTTCGCATTTAACCAAAACACACAAACACACACGACACACACAAACACACAGACACAAACACACACACAAACACAAACACAGAAGTACACTGACCTTTTACCTTAAATATAATTTTACGTTAGCAATCTCAAAAGTACTTTCCCTCACTGCCTCTATTTATAGAAAGTACGCACAATATTTAGGAAATATTACATTATTATACAAAAGGAGTTGCCAACATTTATTCCAACTTTTGACAATTTATTGGCAACTTTTCAGTTTCAGAAACAATCATTTGCATAAGATAATTTGTGGCGATTAATTTCTCGTTTCCTTTCTTTTAATATTTCCAGTTATTTCTCACTCATATTTGATCAAAGTTTAATAAATTACTTACATATTTGCCTAATAAACAAGATGTTCTGTACAATTCCTAACAATAGTCCCCGAAGTTGTGTATGAGTTTGTTTAACTTGTAGTTTATGAGATATAGACAAGGTTTTAGTACATAAACATTCAGATTTTGCTAAAGAGGATATTTTATGTTAAGTTATTTTGTAGATAAAGATTTGCGAGATATTCCATGCTTCTTGTTCAATTTTCCAGTAACTTTGTATCTTATAAACGCTGATTAGATCTTCGTGTCCCACATAAACCTAAGGGAATTTCTTTGTAATTTTAAAGCCGATCGGATTTTTAAACAAACATCTGTACTTACTAGGAAATGAATAAAGAAACAGTTTCGAAAAACATTTATTTAAAAGTTGCAGCAGTTCATAAAATACTTTGTGGACCAGTGAGCTATGACAATGTCGCCAGTGTAACACGTTAAGTGAATTTGTTATATAGCAGACGTTGTTTTAGTTATAGTAGTTGTCCGCCAGGGGAGAACCGACCGCTTGTTGCTGTCCAGAGAGGACTCCACTTGTAATATCTGTTTATTGACTGCAAAGGAACGGAAGCTGGAATGTATTTGGAGTCAGTAAGGACTAAAAAATTAATTGTGTCTCAGAAAGGAAGCATTCTAAAATAAGTATATTTTAAAGTATTTCGCTAAACTGAAGACGTCGTGGAGTACACATCGCCTGCGAGAGTTGCCAGCGTCCAGAACTTCGGAGTCAGCGAATTGCCACAATCGGGAGGGACCTTTCGGAAGCTCCCGGCAATTTCGCTAAACCTCCAGTTTTTTTTTTTTTTTTTTTTTTTTTTTTAACTACTAAGGTTAGGACGTGAAAGTTAGGAAGGTAGTTTGAGTGGCTTTGTGGGATCCCGCTAAAAGCACTCCCGTTAGTAGAGGTGAAATGTAGGAGCTGGCCGTCAATAACGGCGAGCGGGTAAAGAATGATGGCCAGGCGTCGAACATGACCAAAAGGCCCTGAACGAGGCGCGTGGAGAGTAAGGGTGAAAAAGTGTAAGGTATTCAGGGTAAGTCTTTATTGTAACATATATCTAGTATTGGAGGGCATCATATCCGGCAGTTGTTGCCGAGAGGGGGAAGTTTAAATAGTATACTTTGTGGGAGGGCATAATCTCCGGAAGTTAAATCCGGGAGGGTAGTTGGTGTGGCCATCAGGTGTGCTGTGGTGGTCTCCAGATGTTGGGGCGGTAAGCTTTCATTCTCTGGACGCTCTGTTCGTCGTGCTCTGCTACTATTTGTTCTGCGGTCTTGAGGTCCTGTAGTCTGGAGTGGAGGCTGGTGTCCATGTCTGCTAGTTTGAAGAGGAGTTGGTCCAGTCTGTTGGAGGTGTTAGTGGATGTGTCTGTGAGGTGTGCCTCCACCCGGTGAATCTTTCGTTGAATTGATGCGAGGATCTCTTTTTGATCGGCGGCTAGTTGTTCTGTGAGTTGGAGCTGGGAGCTGATGGCCAGTGTCGTGTCGTGTAATTTGTCAAGTGAGCCGGAGAATTGGTCGAGGGGAGTTAGTCGGTCTGTCAGTTGTCTGTGTGTGGCGGTCAGGGTGTCCATGAGGGCGGCGTGGTGTGTCTCCTGCTGTTGGGCAGCGGCGGTGGCGGATTCCTCCAGTGTGCCCAGTCGCTGGCTGAGGCTAATGACCTCTGAGCGGAGGTCCTGAGCCTCGTCCGCTGGAGTCCGGTGATTGCTGGTGGCGAGTGAAGTGATGAGTTCCTCAAGGGCGTGGAGTCTGGTGGTGATAAGTTGGAGGTCCTCCCGGAAGCAGCCAAGTGCTTGCTGCCATTCCATAGACCCGCTGGCGGCAGTGATCCGGGGTGTCGGTCGTGCTTGGTTTCCGCGAGGATAAGCAGGGCACTGCGCCAGGAGAAGGCAGCAGCGTGCGAGCGACAAGAACAACCTCCAAGAAAACAGCCGGCCAGCTCCACATCAGCCAGGCGAGGTACAAGGCCTAAGCCAACGTCTTTATAGACGGTATTTTAAGGCACCTTCGGGTCCGGCCCTCTGTACCTCACGCTTATTAGCAAACCTGTGCTGACCGGTAAGTATACAGTCAAGGTTAGCTGTGCACTGCACTTCGGTGCAGGGCAAAATGCCCAAAGAAAGGGGACCATCCGACATTTCCACTCCAACCCGCCTTCCAGAAATGGAAGCCATCCCCAGTACTAGCACTGGAATCACCCACCCTGCTGTCGGGCCTCCAACCCTGACTGCAGGAAACAAACGGCCTCGCCGAAAGCCATCAAAAGGCGTAAATGGCAAGGCCAAAAGATTAGCTGTCGCCAAACAGCAAACTGGCAAGGGCCCTTCCCACGAAACACCACAGTGGGTAGGCAAAATTTCCGAAGGTGAGCCCTCAGACAACTCCTCCTCTGAAGAGGAATATTTCACTGACGGAACTGCGGTTCCAAGGCATTCATCCTCCAGGATGGAAGACTCCGATGGGGAACACAGCTCATCTAACATCTCTACAGATGTTGATGAGGCTGAGTTTCGCACCGTGACCAACCGGCGAAGGGAGAGAAAAGCCCCTCACCTGGAGACAACTGGCACGCCCAGTCGTTCTGGACCACCCAGGAGGCACATTCCTCCTGTGATCGTGGATGACTTCCGGGGCTTGGTGGGCTTTCTAAAGGAAGTCATGCCAACCCTGTCGGTGTCATGCAGGGTCATCAGGAGGAAGAGCCGCAATGTCTTCCAGGCGAGTAACGCCGAAAACTACCAGCTTATTCTAAGGGCACTGGACAGGAAGTCCATCCCTTACTTCACCTTCGGCCTAGATAAGAGCCGTGACGTCAAGAGGGTCATCAGAGGCCTACCAGTGGACACACCGGTGGGTGACATCATCGACGACCTTAACCGCCAGGGCATTCAGCCCCGCTTGGTCAGGCAGATGACCAGACCAGCTCCACAGGGTCAGCCAGGCCCTGTCCCAATCCCGCTCTTCCTCGTGATAGTGGAACGGGCCAACGATCCGGAAGGGAAGCTAGACGGAGTCTCTACGATGTGCTACCTCCGAGTGAAGATTGAGCCACTGAGGAGCTCTGGCGGTCCACCTCAATGCCATTGCTGCCTGGGATTCAACCACTCAAGCCAGTTCTGCAAGAGGACACCCCGCTGCCTCAGGTGCAGTGAAGCCCACGACAAGGAAGCTTGTCCAAGGTCACCCACAGATGTGCCCACTTGTGCTAACTGCAAGGGAGCACATGTGGCCTGCTACGGCGGCTGTCCTGCCAGAAAGGCAGTTCTAGCAGCGAACAGGCCCACAGTGAGACAACAGCAACAGCAGAGGACCTCACCAGCGGGGGCGGACCCAAGACCGGTCCCATCAACCAGCTCCAGTGTGCCCTCGACTCGGCGGGATGCCGATAGGCCAACAAGAAGTTACGCTCAAGTAGCACAAGGGGCCTCTGATGGACCTAAAACGTCACGGGAGACACACATCCCTCCCACACAGCCACGCAAACAGAAGCGGGCCCCAGCTCAAAAACGAACCGACAACAATGGTAGGAATGGAGGGAGGCTTCCTCGGGAGCCCCAAAATCCTGCTGAACAGGAGAGTCATGGCGAGCCCATGCCTCCTAGACAGCTTAGGGATGAAAGGGTGGGAGGAAGACCTGCACCCATTCGTTCCAGATCAGCCTCTCCTCGCAACCAAGTCGCCCACACAAACAACGTTCCCATGACAGCTACACTCGACCTCACGGATGTGTTCAAGTGGCTGCAGCAGTTGTTGCAGACGCATGGACAGAAAATCTGTGAGCTCGTTGTGAAGTTCTTCACAGCCACAGATCCGGCCAGCAAGATGCTGGTGGCAATGGAGGCCATGGCCCTCCTGACCGCAGGCACGCAACAGCTCCGAGATGGCGCATCAAACTAGGTCACGTACCTCGTTTCGATTCGCATTTTGGAATGCGTGCGGCCTAGCAGGTCAGGGGAGCGAGCTGCTTCACTTTGCCCGAGACAATGCCCTAGACGTCATTCTAGTCAGCGAAACGCATCTCCGACCAGACATCCGATTCCGTCTTCCGGGCTACATCTGCCATCGTACGGATCGTCAGGGACACCCAGGGGGCGGAACTGCGATCTTGGTGAGGCAAAATGTGGTCTACCAGCCCATCCAGCTCCCACCTCTACAAACCCTAGAGGCCACGGCCATTAGTATGCACCTTGGTGGTTTAGAGGTCTTGGTAGTCTCTGTGTATCATCCACCAAACCGACAGTTTGTATCCAACGACTATCTATCCATCCTAACCCTATATCCCTGTGCTATCATGGCCGGCGATTTCAATGCTAAACATCAACGTTGGCATTGCGGTCGTCGGGCGGATGCAAGAGGCAATGAAATCATTCGCCTTATAGATGCGGACCCTCAACTTCAAGTACAGGGTCCCTGGCAACCCACTCATTACCCGCGAGGAGGAGGAATGCCCTCAGTCATAGACTTCGCAATCACAAAGCATCTACCATACCATCTCACACTCACATCATTAAATGCATTACATTCAGATCACAATCCAGTGTTGACAGAGATCAACACAATGGTTGCCAGTCACGACATCTCGCTTCAAACGCGAGAAGTTGATTGGGAAGGCGTCAGGAACTGCCTCCGCACATCCATCCCGCCAAATCCAAAAATCACAAATATCCCAACCCTGGATAACGCCGTCTCATCCTTCACTTCCATCGTGAAGCGCACCACCTTTAATTTGACAGTCCATGCTCCGGCTCCTCTTCATCCTGATGTCCTCCCTTTGGACATCCTTCTTCTAATCCGGCGATCCTGGGCAGCACGGAGATTATACCAACGTCACCGCACGCCACATAATCGAGCGCTCCTAAGACGTTTACGTCGAGAGGTCAGTGTCCGTCTGCGCGAGCACAAGGTGCAAGCGTGGGAGGACAAAATGGCCAGGTTGCGCGTCGAGGATGGCGACATGTGGAGGATAGCCAAAGCCCTCAGAAAACACAGAGGTCAGTACACCTCTCCCATTCATGGCACCCAGGGCCTGGCCTATGAACCCCAAGCCAAAGCCAATGCTTTCGCTGACTATCTTGAGCGTACTATGTGTCCGAGAGATGACCCCCAGGACGATAACTTTTCTGAACGCGTCCGTCGGGAGGTGCGTCGTTTCTTACGTCACCCTCCTGAGGATGCGGAGAGACTCCCTACCATCCGACCTAGTGAAGTCCAAGGCGTACTCCAACGTCTCAAACCAAAGAAGGCGGCGGGGCCGGACGGGCTGACTCCCCTAATGCTCCGCCATCTTCCCTTCAATGCGATTCTCTTCCTGACTAGGATTTTCAATATGTGCCTCGCCCTTGGGTACTTTCCACGAGAGTGGAGAGAGGCCCGGGTGATTTGCATATTGAAACCTGGGAAGAATCCGGTACACCCTTCTAGCTACAGGTCCATTAGCCTCCTCTCCACGCTCTCGAAAGTTCTCGAGAGGCTAATTCTTGCTCGCTTGTGCCCAATATTGGTAGACATTCAAGCCATTCCTGACCACCAATTTGGTTTTCGTCCTGGGCACTCGACAGTTCAGCAGTTGCTGCGTGTGGTAGAGACCGCCGCCCTGGGCTTCCAGGAAGGCGCCTTCACTGCCGCAGTTTCGTTGGATGTCGAGAAGGCATTCTCTACGACATGGCATGCCGGACTTCTACACAAACTGATCCATCTGGGGCTCCCAACACAAGTGATCAACATTATACACAGCTTCTTGCGACACCGCACATTTAAAGTCTCAGTTGCGGGGAAAACATCAACACTAAGGCCAGTGAGAGGCGGAGTCCCCGAAGGCTCTGTGCTATCCCCCACCCTCTTCAACGTCTTTATGGCAGATTTCCCCACAGAACTTCGAGTCGAAATGGCACAATACGCTGACGACGTGTTTCTGTTCTGCAAGGACAAACACATTCTCAGAGCCTTCAACCCCATTCAAAGACATCTCCGCCTAACACAACAGTGGTGTCGGCGTTGGCGGATGTCCGTAAATCCGGACAAAAGCCACGCCATACTTTTTACAAAGCGCCACACCCCCGCAGACTGCCCCAACTTCAGCTACCGAGGTCGAAGGATAGAGTGGTCTAACTCTGTCCAGTACCTTGGTGTCAACTTGGATGGAGGTTTAACTTTTCGCCGACACATCAGGGACCTTTCGGCAAAGGTACAGGGAGCAATTGCTTCCCTGTACCCAATGCTGGGGTCTAACTCGATGCCAGTCCGCATTAAGTTGTACCTCTTCCGAGCGCTGGTAATACCGGTGATGCTATATGCCTGCGAGATCTGGGGCATGGCAGCAGACAGCTGTTTAGCATGGCTTCAACGTGCACAGAATAAAGGACTGCGGTCTATTTAATCTGTGGGACGTTATTTCCCTACCAGGTTGCTCCACGAAGCATCGGGTCTTCCATACGTGGAGGATGAAATTAGGCGCCGGGCTTCAAAATTATACGCAAGTTTACCATCTCACAGAAGCGCCCTTGTCAGATCAGTGGGAAATTATGACCTCACTAGACGTCGATCTAGATTGCATCGGGTCCCCCGTATGGCATGCGGGCACCCTAGATAACACAGGAGCTGAACCTATCAGCAGCTAAAGCTGAGCTCCTCATAATTCTTCCAAGCTGTTTGGCATCTAAATTTCTCCCCAACTAAATTACAAAATATTTAAAACAAAAACAAAATGGGTGCTAAGTACTTGCATCCTCTCTTTCGACCCGAAGGTACCTTGGTAACCTCAAAATTAACTTCCAATCAAAAACCTACATCACCTTCATCCTACATCTTTCATTTATAATCCTACCTACGGTAAAACCCTTAATGGGTGGGCACGCAGCAAAAACCTTCTGGCTGTATACAGCCAGCCAGCACGAGCGAGCGAGCGACTGAAGTATTGCACCCTAATCAATGTCCCAATCTTCTATTAGTTCTTTGTTGGAATTTTTTTCGGTTGTAGTGATTAACAAGTTGGGTGGTTAACGTTCCACAAAACTCAATAATGTAATTTACAGTTGATTGATTATTATCGGATTTGATGTACTCTCATTACTTTGTCCACTTGTTATAAACTTTTATTATGTAGCTACAAAGTAATGGGGTAGACTTTATGTGATTGAGAAATATTTTAATTCTAGTTTCTATGTAATGACTATAAATATATTCTCTGGGCGTGCTTTGGTGATACAACTTTACTTTTGAGAAGTTGAAATAATGAAAAACTCAAACTTATGAAAAATATGGCTGATATAAGGTGTAGGTTTTAGCAAAATTTCTCTTTTATGTAGAATAAGATTTTGTTTATGTCTTAGAGTCTGCGACTTTTACTTATCACATGAATGAGATGGACTTTCGTAAAAAAAGGTTGAAAACATATATACATGTGCCTAACTGTCACTCGACATGAAGATATAATACAAAGCAGTCACAAAATCACTATTTTCTAAAACGCTTCACGTAAATGTCAGTAAGGATAGCGTGACATTGCTGAAAATGTACGTCAGACATCCTAGGAAGTTGCTGAGTGTTTTACCTTTGGGGTTATGTTGTTTAGAGACACATAGACCTTTTTGTAAAGTTTCTTTAACTATTGAACATATGTACTCAAATTTCAATAACTTTACTGTTTACAATAACTATTTGTGTAATAACAATAAGAAGAGTAGGTTATGCTGACTGCCAAGCCTGTGTTAACGCTAACGTGGTCTTTAGGTGTTACGGACTGTCAACAGTCCATTACAGTAAAACACTTGTATAATACAACAGATAGTATATCAGATATGAACGTGTCCTAAACATATGGCATTTACATAATAATTATTACATCTATTTTTGAGAAATTCAGAATTTACATGAAGTTTCAATGTGGACATTTTTCTTGTCCCAATTTTTGTAAGAAGCACAACTTAAATACCAAGTTTGGATTTTAACTCGAGTTTTGGTTTTTCAGTTGTTTCGTTTACAGACACAATATGGACGTTGTTATAAAATGTTCAGTTTGATTGATTAAGAGGTTCTCAAAACATGTATTTACAGTGAAGTCTGGGTATCCACTCTGGGTAGATAACAATACCTCCTCTACCTGCTATATGTAGTAGAGAACCAGTCGTTTGACTTTGGCAGAAATCTCTACTGTTTAAATCATATGGTCAAAATATAGTACAGTTATAAATAACAGTTTACAAAAATTATAAGTTACGTTATAACAAAGCAATCTTTATTTTGTATTATATTGTACTTACTCGACCCTTTCTTTACTTTCTACCCTTATAGATAAAATTATACTGCTTGGTTAACCAGGTACACAAATTTGTATAGTTGTAGCACATCATAAAACTTTATATTATACTGACGTTCTTCAGCGTCTTATGTGTTAGTTGTCACCGTTTGGCCAATCTGGACAAACACTTCGACATTTACAGTTTACAAACTACAGACACATATTAACAACTGTCTACAGGTGATATATGAACCTTATTATCAAGTTCAGACTTACCTTGGAATCAATAATTTTGCTTGCAGAAACGATTGTAAAGTTGTCTATTGATTCATGTAATAAGTGTTGCCAATCACGGATCAGTACAATGCTTTAACGTGTGTAAGAGCCTCACTGTGACGTCGGCTAAGTTCGGAAACACGAAGTGATCTTAGGTACTGACAGGCGACTGAACATTTAGGGCCAACCCGAGGCACACGTAAAGATGTGTGTATCAGTTAGTAAAGCCAGTACAGTAGTACAGTAGAGAACAAGAAAAGAAAACGTGGGGAGGCTCGAATTCGAGATGTTCCAACATCATCCTCTGGTAAAACCAGATTCCGTATAGATATAAAGGAATGTGGGAATATAGGAGCATAATCATAAGAGAGCAAAAAAAATTTAGTACTGGCCACTAGGTAATTACTTTAAACGTGCAGTATCTTTGCAGGATTTATAGATAAATATTAAATAACGATTTACATTTATGAATAGCCAACATCGAAACTTTAGGACAAGCAAATGTTCAGTTGTTCACTCTACAAAGAACTTGTAGATCATAACATATGGACAAGCTTTTGGTAAATAAAAAATTCAATCTTGTGAGTACGCATAATTTATATTAACTTACTCTATGTAATTAAGGATTTTTGAAACCTTCTGTACTAGCAGTTCTATTGCCCAATATATTTAAATCCCAAAACTGCTAATCCTATTCTTCTAAGTTCGTAATAATAACATTGTAGTTGTAAAGGCAGTATGAGCTGTCATTTAACTATGTCCTTCTTGTATGTACAGCGAAAAGGTGTCAAACTTCTGTATACGCTTATTTTCAATTTGGAGCAGATAGAAGAATAAACTATAGCGGAAAGTCGGACAGGAGAAGTATTATGAGCGTAGCACATTAAATGCATTTGCTTCGATCGTGTAGTTATAGTGATGTCCGCTAGGAGAGAATTTTCAATTGGAAGGTCCTGTAATTGAAGCGAACGCGAATTACTGTCCAGAGATGGTTCTACCAGCAACATGTTATAATGGCGAACAAAATGTGCAATTGTGTATAAAATTTTACAACAAATTGTAATTGCTTTAATTACATAGAGTTTAGACTTAATTGTTATTTATTGCTTTTAGAAAAACGTCAGCTTCAACGAATATGCAGGAAATATGACACAAATAAGTATCTTTGGGTGAGAAAGGTAGACTACTAAAGCGTGTATATGTGAAGGCTTTTATCCTATCTGATCTATGATATGCATGTTCATTCTGCAAGCTATGTCTAGACATGTGTTAAAACTTTTGTGTTATATTTAGCAATCAGCACAATTGCATATGTTGAAGTCACATGACACTATGTACTTCATGTTCATCGAAATATACATTGTCATTCTTATTTTCATGCTGGTACTTACAGCTAATGAATTTCTTGTTAAGTTTGTCTAATTTCCTCAGCAATATGATTTAGAAGTAGGTAATTTTAAACATAACATTCCATGCTAATGACTTGTTTCCCTTGTCAAAATGACAGTTGAGTTTGTTACATTATAAGGTAAGCGAGGCTTAATCGGATTGATATTTTGTAAATCTTTCACAAAAGTCCTATTTGTCACGTAAATATGAAAGCTTTTACCTTGTATTGAAGACTGGACGTTCTAGATTATGTTAAATGTTAAGTATTTCGATGTATACTTAGGTTCCAAGCGAAAACTAATCCTAAACGTCCGCAATAGGATTGGCATAGTGGACAAATCGAAATGGAACATTCAATTTCATTACATGATGTAATCATGAGAACAAAATAACATAATTCTACACATGTATATGCATCTCACACACATTTACCACATACGAATTGCTTCCTTTCCACAGCTCCAGCCCACACAGATTTCGTGGTATTATTCTCCGTTTTCTAGACCCCTTTGAGCCCATTTTACTCATCGAAAGATATTACTTAACGTTTAAGGATCTAAATAAAATAACTTTGAAAACCCCGCCTTAGTTAATGCACTTCTCCCGCTGTTGTAACTGTATACATTTTCCTCCGTTTGTAGCACTGATTAAGTAACCATCACAAGAACAAGGAGGATCATGGATGTAAGAAAGTGTGTATTTTCTTATTGTACAAGATTCTGGAGCAATGTCAATATACATTCGCTATAAATATATCTTAAATGAACTTACAAAATAACAAAATGCCAGAAATGGAGCAATGACATACCTCGTTTCCGTAAAAGAAGCTCGATTTGTCACTTACACAAATCACAATCGTATTACACAGTCAACTGTCTCAGGTAGTTAACTTGTTCTTTCCAACAAAACAATACACTATCGTCCTCCAGGGAGTAAGTACATAAGACGGAATATATAACCATACCACCTTAAAATATCATCCTAAAATGTAACATTTTGAATTTGAAGAAAGTATATATTTTAAAATTATCTGTATGGAGGAAAAGCATTTTATAAAAATGTGTACTTCTCTGTGAACAGCAAAACTGAAAAGTAATAGTTGGTCAAACAGCAAACTTAAGATCAGCATGGAGAGCGTAGATTTTTAACAAAATCTTTGGATCTAGGAACCATTATTTCAAAACAAAACGAATTAATTATTTTGTCTCAGAAATAGCTTTATTGACTTTAATTAAGAACAATATTTTACAAATGTATATGAAAAAATTTGAGTTTGTGTTCAGACTTGTTAAACGCTCATGATCTATAGGACTTATGCACTTCCCAATATTTGTAAAAACAAAACTCTGGATCTCTTATGTTCTATAACACACACACACACACACACACACACACAAACACACACAGACACAAACAAACACACGTACATTGTTTTTCAGTCTCTAACACAGGGTAACTCTACGCTCTATGGACCCTGGATACATTTGAGCATAACGTCACCCTTTTCATTCACCGTCCGACATGACATATCGTTGGAGGGCGTAAAATTGAAAAAAAAAAAAAAATCTGACAGAAAGTGTGTGTTTTACCAAGACCATTATCATCTGTTCAGTAAGATTTTGTCTGTTTTTACGGTTTGTCACTTCTACTTATATCACATTAATGAAAATAACTTCTGACAGCATTGAGAGAAAATTTAAAATGTAGACGTGATACGACATGAATATATTTTAAAGATATGACATTTTAATAAGAATAGTTAGGGCCATTTGTTATAAAATTAATATTCTCCAAAACGCTTCACGTAAATGTTAGTAAGTGTTGAGAGATATTGTTGAAGATATACATTGTAGGAAGGTAAAAGACACGAGAGGTGAGTGTCCGTATAGCAATGCGCCATTTGGTCTCCTTTGTCACGGACACATCTTGGTGTTTACAACTTAATCAAGTATTTTGTGTTTATTTCTATGGTCAATATAATTTTTAAATGTTTAGTTTATGTATTATTAAACTGAACTACATGTATATATACCAGCTCCTTTCAGTGCTAATATCCATTAACGAGTCATTCTATGTGATTGCTCATTTTGTAGACATTCAATAATTCTGTATAACGACCATTTACAGATATACATATCTTACTGTGTAATGAAATTGTTTTCTGTATTTTATTTATTAGTATACTTCCTTAATAAGAGAAGTCATAATGTCGAGATTACTTTCAGTTCCACTAGGATTGTGTATCTGCGTTTATGGAAGCTCAACTAGAAGGTCATCACTCCTCCACTAGGATTGCTTTTATCAGTTCCTTTATTCTACTCTAGAGCCACCAACACACAACCTCGCTCTCTGGTGACTGTTTGCTCTTTTAGGATATACCTTGGTGTTGTATTTCATTTCTATTGAAGTATGGTGGCTTTGTTAGACATACTAATGCCCGATTTCACCAAAAGATGTTAAAATCAACGTTAACAAATGTAAGGTAACAGTTGTCACAGCGCCAAAGCTAATGTTAAATTTCTTGCATTTGACAAACCTATTTTCTTAAAATGTTAACAAACCTGTTTCAACGCCAAAAAACTTTTAAAATTCACAGCTATAGAAGACTATGGATTATTTTCTGAACGTACACCGATGCGCTTTTGTTTTCATTTTCGTCTGCACAAATGGCGGATGAACAAAATCATAGATAAAGCCGTAAGACAAATTTCTGATCGACGGAGAATAATTGTTAATTGAAATGGTGACGTAGTGTAAGGTTATCGTGGAAAATAAGAGGACGGATGCAGTGAATGTAACAGAGAAAGATGTCACGAGGAAAATATTGGAAACGAATTTAAATTCAAATGCATGTGTCACTACTACAAGCACCAAACAACTTGTCAGCATTACGTAAATTTAAAACGAGGTGCGAAGAACAAGTGGCTTAAACGTTTCAAAACGGGGGTGAACAATGTATTTTCAACATAATTCAGTGAATTATAAAATTGCAAAATTATTAATACTTGAAGCAAAGGCGAGATCGGCATATTGCTTTCGATGTTTATTCTAACTCATTATTACGGAAATTTAAAACGAGGTGCGAAAAAGGACAAGTGACTTGAACGTTTCAAGACGGCAGGAGGACAGTGCATTATCCACATCATTCAGTGAATTATAAAATCGCAAGGTTACTAGTACTTGAAGCTAAGGCGAGATAGTCAAATTCCTTTCGATGCATGTTCTAACTCAGTATTACGTAAATTTAAAACGAGGAACGAAGTAGGGCAAGTGACATGAACGTTTCAAGACGGGAGCTGGACAATGTATTATCCACATAATTCAGTGAATTACAAAATCGCACGGTTATTGATACTTGAAGCAAAGGCGAGATTGTCATATTCCTTTTGATGCATGTTCTAACCTCTCTTGTACTTCCGCAGTAACCTTCATAGCAACATATTTCGACAGTCTATACCTCCGTAAAACAATTTTCTTCGGATAGTTCCTCAAAATCATTTCTCCTCATAGGCCGTACTCAATTATGAATACCATTTAGACGGTCTTAAATTTAGCAAATCGACATCAACAGCTGAGTTCATGCTCGCCATCTTGACTACTTACAATTGTTAAGGACTTAATATTAGAAATTCGGATTGTTAGTTTAACATGAGATTTAACACGAGTGTTACGCTAACACTTGTTGGTGAAATGCAATTTTTGTTTTAACTATTGCTAAACTCGTGTTAAGTCTTAAAATTTGTTGGTGAAATCGGGCATTAGTGCTGTGTTAGTAAAGGATTCTTCGAAAGTCTCTTCACTCATCCAAAACGTCAGCCGAACTACAGGAAAGGATCAAAGTTCCCTGGGTTTCCCTACAGAAAACCACATTATTTTTATGGGATAAATGGCGAGAAGAATGAACAAGATCTTTCCTCCTGGATGATACTGAGTCAGGTATTAAGTATTTTAGTTTATTTCTGATTTTTTTTTTAAATTTAATGTTTAATATATTCCATTTAAGTCAAAGACGAGAAATTTTATTATACAAATAATATGTGTTTCAAAAGAAATGTTATACTAACTGCCTGTTTAATTATTTGTTATTCATGGAAACAAACAAAAGAATAAAACCACAAAGTAACACAAAAAACGGGATACCAACATTGCAGTCTTCTATCCGTGATCCATGTTCTCAACACTTCTAGGTTTAAACTAGAAACTGGTAAACGTTTCTTTATATTTATTTACTTAGCGTCCTCCAGCTTATGTCACATCAGACAATGAATCAAATGATGTTCAAGTAAGTCTACAGTTCATTAGAAGTCATTCTTCCGGACAACAGAAATCCCTCAAATCGAAAAATAAGAAGCACCTATACAGATAACTCACCGTTACCCAAATTCGAACTCGGGACTTCTTGAATGTGATACGAGGCTACTTCAACACCACAGAGGCGGGATTAAGCAAACATTGGTGTTTTACTTGAGCAAAGAGTTGTGAAATTGAATATTGATTCATGTCGAATCTGTTCCCTATCATAGATCAGTACAATGCTTTAACGTCTGTAGGAGGCTGACTACGACTTCGGCTAAGTTCGGAAACACGAAGTGATGTTAGTTACTGACAAGTGACCAAACATTTTGGACGAACTGAAGGTAAATGTATATAACTTATAGTAATGCAATAAATATAAATAGAGAATTAATAAAACAGTCTCTGACAAAAAGCAACATTTCCAAAGATGTTCCATTTAAAGTGTAGGTAGTCTGTAAAAATGTTCACGTTGTATTCTTGGAAGACGTTGAAACAAGGACTTCTTATATTTGGGTTATGTTACTGGCAAACCACACTCAGGGCCAGTCTATCAAATGACTGTATTCTTTGCACTCAAAGAGTTAAAATATTTATTTATAATTTTTTTCAGGTTCCAATTGTTGGGCACAATACTTCAGCTACTTACTGTAAGTGTACTAAATTCTGTAGTAAAAGCTGTACCGAAATATGACTTTGCTAGAAATCTGTATGGTCAAATCATGTAGTCAAAATGTTGTACCATTAGAAAATAAAAGTTAACAAAAATACACAAATTTCCCTCCTCCAGAAATTTAACTTTTACATCAATTATAGTCTGAAAAAAAAATTCTATTTATCTCTAGTGATTGAGTCACACTAACTAATCTTTAATATAAAAAACAAAATATACAATTGTAATATTCTAAAAATAATCTCAGATTCGTTCCATTAATTTTCCTCAACTTGTATGTCATAACATGTGGGCAAGCTTATTCTACATCAAAAGTCAAATATTGTTAAAAGCGTAATTTATGGCAACATAATTTATCTAATTAAAGATCCTTCTGTACTTCTACTTCACTATCCAAAATGTTTACATCTTAGAAATGCTAATCCTACTGTTCACAAGAATAGCACTCGAACTTAATTGGCAGAATGACCTGACCCGATTTTAACATTTAACTATGGTCTTCTTGTATGTACCGTAAAATGAGTAATGAAATGTTTCGTACTGGGATGTTTTCTTTTTAAATTTAGAGCGGATAGAATGATAAGCCATTGTGATTAAGAGTGTAACACGTTAAATATCTGCAGTAGAAGATCTGTTAGTTATAGTGATTGTCCGCCAGGAGAGAATTTCCAGAACTAGAATTCCTGTCCAGAGATGGCGCCACAGGTAATATCTTATACTGAGAAGCAATATATGATAACATTTACCAAGTTTTATAACACATTTTAAGCATACTTCTTAGATAAAGCTTCGATTTAATTGTTGTTTATTACCCTAATTCATACAGTAGCTTCAGTAAATACAGCAATGACTTCAAAAGAAATAAGTAATATTGTGTAAGAAAAGATGTCTTCTAATGCTGATATATTTTGGCAGCTTTTGCCTATAAGAAGCATTGGAAACTTAAATTAATTTCACTTCATTTTGGTTCTTGTATCTGTCTAATAGAACATATCTGTGAATGTTTCTGTTCTTCAGATAATATTTTCATTGTGCCATACAATTTTAACACAATTGCTGTGTGTGAGAAGACTTGATAAGCAGTACAGTAGTATAGTTCAAGTCTGAGAGTAAATCATTGCTGATTATCGAATTACTTACTGTGTTCAACACACAGGACTTTATAGTTTTCATAAATCCTTATTTATTTGCCTAATTCATGTTATGGAAGTACACATTATTAATGGTATTTTGCTTACAATAAAATAGGAGAATACAGTAGGTAGCTAATATTTTAAAGCTGGTCGCTACGTAACGATTTTCAAATCTGATCTTCTTTCTATAGCTTAGCGATAAAAATTAATACAGCATTCCCATTTGAGAAACTTACAGTTATTCAAAATTTGAAAATAACTCATAAATGTTTCCCTCCACAAAATCATTTATCGTTTGTCTTATCGAGATCTCTATATTGGGGCAGTAAAATTTTGCCTGTCTCTTACAGTTTACCATTATGGCAATGTCCTAGTAATGGAGACACTTTTGAGTAAATTCACAGTATATTCAACATGTTTACTTAATTCGTACAGAAAATATTTTAAATATAAAGTACATTCATAGATATCCTTGAAAGCATTTTTGGGAAATTCTTTGAGGTTTGTCGTCAAGATTTCCCTGAATATTTACGTATCATAGCCTTTAAATAATCTGAGTACCTAGCCGACTTTTGTTGTAAGAGCTTTGCTGTTGATAAATACAGAAATAAATAAATCGAAAGTGTTGTTGTGTATCTTGACCTTAAGTGATAGTCAAATGTTTAAAGAGCTAATCAGTGATGTCCAGGCTAAACCAAGCAATGTATTGCTTTCGGATAAAACTGTAAATATTGGTAAATACCAACAATTAACAAGCGAACGTAGAGTCAGACAGAAAAATTCAATGCCATAGCCGGGATTTGAACCACGGATCTTCCGGTCTCCGTCCAGAACTATTGAACTACTATAGCAAACGTGCCGATATGATATTAAACTCTCCAACTGACTCGTATTTTTTCCGGTAAACCACTTACGAGTTCTCATAAACACATGAGACAACTACCTTAATGGCGACTTACAACGTGTAAGTACTTTAAGGCCCGGGCTTTATAGTTAACCACTATTGCGTCAAATAATGGAAATTAATTATTCTTTCATAATGGCGGTGTGTAGGCTAAATTGTGCAAACCTAGAGTCAGTCTTTCTACCTCTTCTCTCCCTAATTACAGTAAAAAAAAAAAAAAAAAAAAAAAAAACAGAACAAAAGCCAACCGTCTACCCACCGCCCGATGGCACTCCCCATGAAATGCCAGTAAGGGACAGTGTCTCGCGATGGCAATCAGTAGAAGGCCTCTGTTCCATGGAGCAGGGTTCATCTTCAACGATACCTGCTGTGTGTGTGTGTGCGTGCGTGTGTGTGTGTGTGTGTGTGTGTGTGTGTGTGTGTGTTAAGAGGCATTCAAAAGCTATTATCTAAGATCATATATTACATTCTGTTGGAAATTGTATCTGTAATAATATATTTAGAAATGCTTCTGTTCCTTAGAAATTTTATTTGAGCCAAAGAGTTTTAACAGAAATACTGTTTGTGAGAAGACTGGATAAGCAGTTCCAGTATACCTCAAGTTTTGGAGGAAGTAGTTGTTCATTATTCAAATACCTACTGCGTTAAAGTCACATGACATTTTTATTCTTCTTATTATTACTTATGTATTTCGGTACTTCAAGTTAATGGGAATATACATTGTTAATAATCCTCCCCTTGCAAGGAAATAAGAGAATGTAGCACGTAGGTTACTTTTACCGATAGTTAAATATTTTAAGGCTAGACGTTAGGTAATTGATTTGCAATCTGATTATCTTTGAATACCTTACTGACTAAAAATTAACAATAACCTTTCAGTTTAAACCTATGGTTATTGACACTTTCAAACAAATAACAACAAATACTTCTCAAATGCTTTACACCACAAATAGTATATCTGAATTTCTCGTTTGTTTTAACGAGATCTCTGTATTGGACCAGCAAGATTTTGTCTCTCTTACTGTTTACCATTTTGGTAATGTCCCAGGAATGGAGAGACTTCGGTCTACATTCACATTTCTTTTATCTTGAAAATATTTTAAAGGAATGGCATTTTCATAGAAATTCTTAAAAGAATGTTTGGGCAAATCTCTGAAAGAGCTCCATATATTGCAGTTCTGTGGTCGAGATTTCCCTGAATATTTACATGTCACATCCTTTAAATATACTGAGTACTTAGTCAACTTTTGTTGTAAGAGCTTAGCTGTTAACAGATACAAGAATAAATAAATAAAAGGTGTGGTTGTGTATCGTTACCTTGTGATAGTCAAATGTTTAAAGAGCTAATCAGTATATGTCCGGGCTAAACCAAGTGATGTATTGCTTTCGGATAAAACTGTAAATATTGGTAAATACAAACAATTAACAAGGATTGTGTCTTACATACATCCTGTGTTTTTACTTTTTATTTGTTTATTTTTGTAAAATTTTCCACTAATTTATTTCTAATTGATTAGCGTATTTTATGTTTAATACATTAGAATAAAAAGAATGTATGAGTTTAATAGTCTGATCCATTCTCACTTAATTCTCTATAATCTTATTGAACTTGTAAATAATAACTTATGGACGAGCTTTTGGTAAATAAAATTTCAATCTCGTGAAAACTCATAAGTTGTGTCAAAATATTCTATGATTTTCGAAGCCTTCTGTGTTTCTAGTTCAATTGCCCAATACATTTATATCTTAAAAATGTTAATCTTATTCTTGTCAGTTCATAATAATAACATTGTAGTTGTAAAGGCAACATGATCTGACAACTATGTCCTTCTTGTATCTTGTAGAGTAATGTAAACGTTTATTTGTAATTTGGAGTAGATGGAAAACCAAGCATTAGTGAATGTGCGGATTGATAAATGTAGCACATGAAAGACATTTGTTATATACGAGACAATCTCTAATTATAATAACTGTTAGCGAGGAGAAATTGCAAACCAAAAGAGTTGCTGTCCAGAGATGGGACCACTGGTAATATCTTATACTGCGGAAGGAAATGTTGAAATATTTATAAAGTTTAATATCATGCTGCTATCTATTTATTTACCTTCAGTTAGGATTAAGCTGTTCTTTATTGTGTTAAAATAAACAGAAGCTAGAGCTATCACAGAGATTATCTCAAGTCAATAAGTTATTGTGTGTGAGAAGGTAAGCCTTCTGAGATAATTATATCACAATACCTTTTTGCGTCTATAAAGCATGGTTTTTGTGTAATTATAAGAGATACATCATTATGCTTTGTTGGAGCTTTATACTGTATTAACTAAGGTCCACCTTGGTAGCAAAGACACGTGAGGCACTTGTGCTTCTCGTTCAAGACGTCCCGAGTTCGAACTCGATTAAGGCCAGTTAGCGGATAAGGCTTTTTCAAGGTTTTCCCTTATCCTGAAAGACGAATGTCCGGTAACTCTAACCTGGGCTCATTTCAGCTCCTCCTCTGCCATTACATACATCGTCCGTAGGAGGATGAGGACGTAAATTATATTAAAAAGAGATATTTGTAAACTTCTATGTTCTTTCCCACGAACGTCGCACATACCATTTGATTTTAAAGCAAAGTGAGAAAACTTCACAAATACTTCGGGTGTACCTACCTCATATTTGAGAGGTTAACTCAGTTATTGTAATTAATTTACTAATGGTTATTTGAATATTTGTTGCTTGAACTCCCAGACTTAGTCTTCTTATAAACCCGTATTTGTCCATGTACATCATGTTAATCGAAATATATATATTGGTGTTATTATTGTGGGTGCAAGGGATAAGGGGGAAACAGTAACTTCTTAGCAATATGCTCAAGTTCTTGTTGGGCAGCAAGCTAGGCGAAAAGACGATCAGAAAGAGGTGTTTCGGGAGTGTACATCTGTCCCATCATCAGGATATTTATTAAATGTCATTACCACAAGTGTATAACTGGATATAACACAAATATAAACATTGCATTACTGAACAAAACACTGTTCTTAGTAAATTAAATTCCAGGTCAGGAGATGGCGTGAGTATAGGAAATAAATTATGTCAAAAAGCCTAACTACTTAACTTGATGATCGAGCTGTATAGTTCTGTGCTACTTAAGTCGACGGATTTCCATTTTTAAGGCCGGTTTCCAAGAGGAGCTGAACTGAAATCCAGCATCACGTTTAAGCGTGCTCCTCTCGGAGGAAATGGACAAAGACTCCTTATTTCACCGCTCCCAGTAACTATTGCATTTTGCCAAGATGGTCGTCTCCCAAAAGTTGTCCCTGTATTTGTTATCAAAACAATGCTCTGCCAGTCCAAACTTCTCAGGTTGCATTAAACCAATGTGACATCTCTATATTTGGGCATCATTTAATTAAACAGAAATAAATTATCAGAGAATGAGTAAATAAAAAAATTAAAAATGTGTTTGACTACCTGTAACAGTACAGTAGAATTTAGGTATTAGTCAATTTTTTAAAGAACTAGTCGCTCTGTGTTAGCTTTAGCATGTCCAGGACAAAACAAATGACCTATTTCTACCTGAGAATGTGCATATATTGCAAAATACAAACAATAAACAAGGATTTTTTCAGAATTGGCTCACTTCATATACAACCTGTGTGTTACATACATCCTGTGTTTTAACAAGATTTACAATTTTGACTGTCATTTGTCTATTTCTGAGAGTTATAAGAAAGTCGTTCAGAGTAAAAGAACTTCGTAACACATTCTCAGAATATTTAACACAAACATTTTATTTTTTATAAAACTGTTTTAACATAGAAATTTAATAAAATCATTAGAGTAATTTATGAGAAACTAAAACATTTTGTATTCTCTACTTATTATGTACTTGGTACAGAGAAGCAAAGTAATTTACTTCATTCACTGCTTATTCTGTTTACTATCATATTTAGTTACTTTATTACTCAAAATTTATCATTTTAAATTATTTTTGTTTTGTTAATATGGTAATGTAAATCACAAATTGAACCTGTACAATTTTTGTAGTATTTGTTGATTACTTTAGAGTTTTTCTGCAGTCCTCATAATGCAAGTGAGAATTATGTTTTAAAAAAAGTATGAGAATCAGTCAGACATATTTTGTATTTACACTACTTACACACCATTAGCATATATTTAAATGTAGTATAGTTGAGTTACAACAGCAAGTTGACTGAGTGACAACATCTTTTATCACATTTTTCCTTGTTGTAGAGATACATTATATATGATCCAGACCTTTAACACTTCAACGTTCAGTCAACAAACTCGTAAATGTAATTAGAGATTTTCGAACTTTTTGTTTTTCTAGTTTAGTTATCCAAGGGATATATTTCAATAAGGTAATGCCATTCTTGTATGCTTATAAGAAAAACATTTTAAAGACACATGGGCTGAGCTGATATGTATTAACAATATTCTTGTGTCTATAAGGAAATGCTGATGGACATTTACGTTAAATTAGAAGCAGATGAAATAATAAACTTTAGCGAAAAGTTGAACTGAAAAAGTACTGTGAGTGTAACACATGAAATAATTTGTTTGATCCCTTAGTTATAGTGATGTCCTCCAGGAGCGAATTTTCAATTGGAAGGTCATGAAACCAGACCGAATGGCAATCGCTGTCCAGAGATGGCTCTGCCAGTCATATCCTATACTGACGAAGAATATGTGGAATTATATACAAAGTTTTGAAACATATTGCATCATCTTTAGATACATTTTATGTTTAACTGTTCCTTATTGGTTGAAATGAACGGCAGCAGAAAAGAATACAGAGGCAATATCAAACAATAGATAACTGTGAGAGAGAAGGGAAGTATTGGAAAGTGTATAATTCATAACGTTTTTCGCATTTATAATCTGTGGGTTTATTGTTTATATCATTTGTGTGTACAGATTTTTGTTGGAACTTTTATAGCAATCAACGCATGTGGGAATGTCTCTATTCAATAATGTCCGATATTCAATTTTAATGCGGCAACATGTCTACAAACATTTCCAATCCATCTCATGTTTGAGAGGATGTGTTGGCCTTGTTGCTATATTCTTACTGATCTGCCAGCAATAGTTACATTTTTAAAGCTGGTCGCTATGTAATGGCCTTGAATTATTATAAGTACACAACCATCAATAACTTTATTGTTTACAATAACTGTTTGTTTAATAACAATAAGAAATGTAAGTTGTATTGACTAACTGAATTGTTAAGTGAAATAGTGCAAATACAGTATAAAGTTCATAATTTGTTATTTTCATTTCTTTTAACTGACTTTCCAATAATTATCTTTCTTTTAAATTGCTTCATAAGATGTAGCTTTTTAGAATTATTCTAATTTATCAAATTAATTTCCAAAAAATATACCACTAACCCTCTCGTATAAATACTTTATCTTTTGAAACATTTTGTGTTGGTGTTCATTTTTAGAGTTGGCATTTTACCATTAAAACATTATAATTTAAATAACAAGTTTTAAAACGCCTTTTTTTTTTTTTTTTTTGAAATGGTTAGATAAGTGAGATTATATAGTAATCGTGTGTTATTATTGGATAAATTACAAGGAAATTAAAAAGAATTCACCTTGTAGAACGTCTGACATAAGATAATAAAATTCACAGCTAAAACTGTAATAACTCAGAAAATAAAACAGATGTCACACTGAAGTTTAAAAAATATGATGTTTATATAGGACAACTTAGAAGTTAAATGATCTTTAATCTTATTAAATATCACATTTATTAGTTAATTCCCTCAAAATGTTTCGATATATGATGCTGCTGTCCCTCACATTGCAGAACAAGTTTCCCAAGTGGTAAGGGGCTTCACAGTTAACAAAATGAGAATATGCTACACCAGTAATTATACCTTCATGTCTACCTCTACATCAGGTACTGACATATTTGCTAATTTTTAAGAGACACAACTAAATAAACAATAGAAGTCAGGGACTTCACAGTTAACAAAACGACAATACGCTACACCAGTAATTATACCTTCATGTCTACCTCAACATCAGGTACTGACATATTTGTTAATTTTAAAGAGACACAACTTAATAACCAATAGAGGTCAGGTACTTCACAGTTAACAAAACGACAATACACTACACCAGTAATTACACCTTCAAGTCTAACTCCACATCAGGTATTGATATATTTGTTAATTTTAAAGGGACACAACTAACTAACGAACAAGGAGTAACTACATTCATATTGTATTTGAAGTGTTAAGTCACTTTGGAACTAGAACACCTACACATGGGATTACATTTGGTAATCTATTTCCTTCCAGGGCGCATAACTTTAACTGAAACATGTTATTACTATTAAAATTTTAGAAAAAGTTGACTTAATAGAATTTACATTTTTATTGAAGGAAACCAAGGTATAAAAGGAATGTCTCACAATTACATTTAAATTTCTGGAGTTATCCTGTGTGGGCCTCATAAGGAGCTCTGTGATAATTTTGTTTATTACAACTTTTTAGACCCTTTTTCCAAAGTAATTTAGGGATCTTGGAGTTTGGTGCTTACCCTTCATTTAATATACATTCTATTTAAAACACATTATGTAACCATCCTTAAATCCAGTTCATTTTCAGGTGATGTGTGTTTATATCTGAAGTGTTTAATTACTATGGTCACACCATTGTTACTACAGAATAATTATGCTTAATGATACTTTTATATTTATTAAACACAATGTGCGGATAATATTAATAGTTTAATGCAAGTTCTGATCATTTACAAAATATTTGATTGTATACGTCCTAGCAGGACAGACAATTAGGTAATTATATGTAACAATATACGAACTAAATGACAATAGAACATTGGTATCGCAGCACAGAGTGTAGATACACACTTAGATAGGTTGACACCAGTCATGTACAAAATGAATGATTGACAACTGAATAGACAAGGCAATTAAACTCATTTTATTGAACTGATAATGAAGTAAACCACTTAAAAATACTGTTGTATGATTTATAGAGATAATGTTTTAAAACAAGCAAATATTGACTTCTAAATTGACAAATACATAGTTCTGAACATTACCACCAGACAACGTTGTGATCTGCTATAAACAATGTGACAACATTCTCTCCTGAACTTCTTTGTAGTATGAAATAAATTACTATTAAAATGAGATGAAATATTAATAATACATGTAAAATCAAATAAATATGTAATTAGAAACATCTGCTCCATAATTGAACATTCAAGTCTTGAACATTAAAATAAAAACTCCAGTATATTACCCTCACATGACCTTCTCTGTTCTTACACAAACTTTTCTTACAAATACCTTTTTTGTTATCCTTTTATGTTAATCAAAATAAATATGATCTGTTTGCTAATTTTCTTATAAGTGCAGTTAATTTCAGAATACAGTAGAATACAAGTGATAGTCAATTGTTTGAAAGCTTGTTGCTATGTTTTAATTTTAGCCGTATACTCTCTTTGCATGTCCAGGACAAAACAAATAACATATTGTTATCTGAGAAATGTATAAATATTGTAAACTATAAACAATTAATAACGATTGGCTCAGAGATGCCTCACTTCATATAAAATTGTGTGTTACATACATTTTGTGTTTTAACAGGATCTACATTTCAGCTTAATACAATTTTGTCTCTCTTTGACTTTTACAGTAGTTAAGATTGAAGAGAACTTATGAAGACATTCCCAGCATATTCAAAATATACGTTCATTTGTCATCAAAGTAGCATAAATGTTTAGTAATTTAATAAAATTTTCTAGAGGTATGCTTGAGAAAATAAAGAGCTTCAATGAGTATTTTATATCACGTGTAGTATGAAGTATAGTAAGTGTATTTTCTACTTATTATGTACTTGGTAGAGACAACAAAAGTAATTTACTTCATTCACTGTTTATTCTGTTTGCTAACATATTTAGTTACTTTATTGCTCAAAATTCATCATTTTAAATCATTTTTAATTTATTAATATGGCAATGTCAATCACAATTGTAACTTGTAAAGTCTTTGTAGTATCTATTGATTGCTTTAGACTGTTTCTAGTTTTTGTAACACTTACATAGCACATAGAGAATGTATTGGACTTTCTCTATTCATTGTCTTACTCTCATATCTACTTCATGTTATTAGGGATAAATATTTATATAAAATGTCTTATTACATATATCCTTGTAAGTACAAAGGCAATACAACATACAGCAGTGTTTAAGTGATAGTCAAATATTTTATGGACTTGTGATGACTTTGAAATAACATTTTCTTTACATAAACAAAAGAGGAAAACAAAAGGACGACCTGCCATTTGAGGAAAATAAAAGTAATGGAGAATTTAAACAAATACAAGGAATATCTTCTAAATGGTTAACTCTACAAAAATGTATTTGATGTAATTTGCATATTTCGATGTCGTCTACAGTTTTTTGTTTTGTAAGTGTTGATCTATCTCTAGTTGTTTTATCGGTTAGACAAAGGTCTGTTAGTAATGAAGAGGATTTCCAAGAATATTTCCAGAAACAGTTGGTCAATCAAGCATGAAATTCTATCAAATTCATAAAGTCTACATGCTTGTCAGTTCTACTACATGCTTGGCAAAACATATATTCACAAAAAAAAAAAAAAAAAAAAAAGATTAGCTCATAATTTCGTATTTTTCAAATCTGATCAACAACTGCAAGTTCACTTTTTCCCCAACTGATGGCAGTAATTTACATTCCCCAGCCAAGAACATCGAAAGCACCAAGAATTGGTTGCACATGCACAGATAGTAACAAATTCTTAGTCCTTGAAGGTTGTATTCTTCATTTTTGAGTTTGATTTATGAGTCACTATGTTTACTCTCAAGTGTACACTCACTTGAGAGTAAACATAGTGACTCATAAATCAAATTCAAAAACAGTTTAGTTTGTAATGTTTACTGTCTGTAATCAAACACAAGTTTATAAATTATTAATGCATCACTGTTTATAATAACTTTAATGTAATGTAACACAATTTTGCCACAATGTTTAAAAATGAACTCAGAAATAAATGTTTAAGTTGTTTGTGGATAATACAGTCTTATTTGAAGATATGAATGTACAATGCAATGCAACAACGGTTGTTCAAGTCAACATACTACATATAACATTTGGTTTTTCTGTTTATTATTATGACTACTGTGATTTTCAATAATAATAAAATATTCATAAACACTATGTAAATACGGTACATTAATTTCAGTTGTATTTGATCAATTCATTTAAATATTTTGTTCTTATTTCTGTTCTCTTAACCATATTTCCCAGTTACTTCACACTACATTTGAACAGCTCTCTCTCTTGTTCTACAAACTGTTTACTTAAAAACGCTTGTTAGAAAATGAGTACATGTATTATGTAGCGACTCATGTATTCAGGTTTTTGCTACTTCATAAGTTAGTTTATTTAAACAAACTATACTTTCTTACCATTCTAATTATAATTTTGCAATTCTATTCTACAAAACTTGTCACCTGCTGATATTTATGGGTGAATAGTGGTTTCGGCACCTTGGCCTAGTAATTACTCGACATTAACCAAATATTCTATTCTGACCTCTGCTTCTCTAACTCTTAAACTCCTTACCCTTGTCAGCCATTTCTCTTTGAGTTTGTTTGCTTACTTCTCCAACTCCCTCATTCTTTCTCTCCTTTCAGCGTAAATTTTTTTAAGGCTTACTATGTAAGTCAGTAGTTCCTATCCTATATTAATTCCTCCTGTTTTCTATTCCTTTACATTCCACTACATAATGCTCTATGCTTATTTTATTTTCACATAGAATGTACTCCTTTGGTGACCCCCTCTCAATATGGCTTCTGTCTTTACACAAGCTAAATCCTCCCTATCATATCTGTCACATCTATGTTTGCATTTCCAAATTCTCTCTTCACTTTCAGGTATACATTTAGCGATTTCTTAATTATTAAGTTTCCCCATGTTACTTGTCTGTCAATCTCCTCTACCCTGATTCATTGTCCAATACATTTCGCATTTCTTTCTCCCTCCTGCTGGATATCTCAGATGTTCTCTCTAGCTCTGCCCAGCAGCTGTACATTCAACTTTACTTGTTCAATTCTTGTGGTGTTCTAGACAGATCTTTAATATATTATCATCATTCTTTTTATACAGCTGTACCAATATTTTTAACATCTTTTTATATGTACCCTACTTCTGCATGAACTTCCCAGTTCGACTAAAGCTGCTCCCTTTAGCGTTCACTTTTTTTAAAACCTAATATCTCTTTACAGAACTGTTCATATGTGCATTTAACATGCCTTCTTCTCTCATTAGCCTTCCACAACTCCATACCATATGTCATGTATTACTCTAATATTGATTCATATATTCTCTCAAGCCACTTTTCGGACATATATGGTAATTTGCATTTACAGCTCCTTACTCCAAGCATCACTATCTTCCCTTTCACTTTTATCTTTCTGTCACTATGCTCTTCAACTTCCACTGTAGCACACTCACGTCACTAAATATTCAAACTACTTTGCCACCTCCAATTTTTGGTCATTTAAATACCACTTTTCATCTTTTCTTATCACACTTCTCAAAGCCTACCTAATGTGTGAGACATGATTATATTAATTCTTATCCCCCATTCCTTACAGTAACTGATAATTTCATTTATTGCTCTCTGTAACCCTATCTCTGTTAAAGATGCTCTTATTAAGTCATCTACAAATAGTAACCCTTGTACTATATTGCTACTAATAATTGAGCTATATCTGTTACTTTTAAAAACAAATAAAATTGTATAAAACATGTTAAATTAAGGCAAATTAATTTAAATTTGGTTTCGTAAATTTTTTAACAATATTTTGCTGTTAATTCTGTATCACTTCAGTTAACGATAATTTCCAGTTATTTTATTTTCATATCAAATTTGGGCAGCTCCCTGTCTCTACAAGCAACTCCTGCTAGAAAATGACTACATTTATTATGCAGTAACTCATGTATTCAATTTTTGTTCTCCATTGTTTAAAACATTTCTTATAAAAAGAATCAGTACGATGTAAATTATGAGAAAATTATTTTGGACAATGCGGAAGCTTTAAAATGCTTATGTTTAATTATTTCATGACAATGAATGAATATAGCAGGGAAAACCCTTAAATACGTTACAAATATGAAAAGTGCCTATGTCCATATAATGCTCGCTGGGACTGAAAAGGTTATGTAAACACCTCAAATTTTTGAAAGATAAACTTTGAATAATTGAGGCAAGCAACAAATGATATACTAGTACAGAGTGGGCTTTAACAAGATCTACGTCTTCGGGACAGTGACACTTTGTACATCCCTTATGCAAAAGTAATTCAGAATGAGGAAGACCTCTGACGACATTCCCAGATGATTTAAGATATACAGTTGTACTTACACTAAGGACGTAGTAGAGAATGCAAAACCTGTACCGAGGTATGGCTTTGGTAGAAATCTGTTTGTCAGCTCCTGTACTTAAAATGTTGTACTATTATAAGATACAAGTTGACAAAATATATTGGTCAAACTTCCCACCTCTATCTCTAAAAATGTGGCCAAGTGACCTAATTTTTAATATAAAAGCAATATGCCAACTGAAATATTCTTGAAATTATCTCAATCACATTCTGACAAAGTTCTCTTTAATTCTCTTTAACATGTAATATAACTTATGGACAAGCTTTTAGTACATTAAGGTAAAATATTGTTAAAAAGCATAATTTATGGTAATTTAAGCTAAATAATTGAAGATTTTAGTTGTTCTTTATTGCATCAAAAGAAAGAACAGCTTCAATGGATACAGAGATACTTTCGAAACAATAAAGAATGGTATGTCAGAAAGGAAGTCCTCCAAAGATGTATATTATTACCGTTTTTCCCTGGAAGAACTATTGGGGAAGCTAGATGGTGTCACAGCTACCTCCAAGTACGGATTGAGCCAGTGAGAAGCTCTGGCGGTTCCCCTCAATGCCATCGCTGCCTGGGATTCAACGACTCTAGCCAGTTCTACAAGAGGAGACCCCGCTGCTTGAGGTGTTGCGGAGCCCACGACAAGCAAGTTTGTCCAAGGTCACCCTCAGATGTGCCCACTTGTGCTAACTGCAAGGGAGCACATGTGGCTTGTTACGGCGCCTGTCCTGCCAGAAAGGCAGTTATAGCAGCTAATAAGCCCCCAGTGAGACAGCAGCAACAGCAGAGGACCTCACCAGCGGGGGCGTCCCCAAGATCGGTCCCCTCAACCAGCTCCAGCGTGCCCACGGCTCGGCGGGATGCCGATAGGCCCAGATCTTACGCTCAAGTAGCACAAAGAACCTCTGATGGACCAAAAACGTCACGGGAGACCCATAACCCTCCCACACAGCCACGCAATTAAAAGCGGACCCCAGCCCAAAAGCGCACCGACTACAACAATGGTAGGAATGGAGTGAGGATTCCTCGGGAACCCCAAAATCCTGCTGAACAGGAGAAGCATGGCGAACCCATGCCTCCTAGACAGCTTAGGGAAGTAAGGGCGGGAGAAAGACCTGCACCCATTCGTTCCAGATCACCCTCTCCTCGCAACCAAGTCGCCCACACAGACACCGCACCCCTGACAGCTACACTCGATCTCACGGATGTGTTCAAGTGGCTGCAGCAGTTGTTGCAGACACATGGACAGAAGATCTGTGAGCTCGTTGTGAAGTTCTTCACTGCTACAGAACCAGCCAGCAAGATGCTGGTGGCAATGGATGCGATGGCCCTCCTGATCGCAGGCACGCAACAGCTCCGAGATGGCGCATCAAACTAGGTCACGTACCTCGTTTCGATTCGCATTTTGGAATGCGTGCGGCCTAGCAGGTCAGGGGAGCGAGCTGCTTCACTTTGCCCGAGACAATGCCCTAGACGTCATCCTAGTCAGCGAAACGCATCTCCGACCAGACTCCCGATTCCATGTCCCGGGCTACATCTGCCATCGTACGGATAGTCAGGGACGCCCAGGGGGCGGAACTGCGATCTTAGTGAGGCAAAATGTGGTCCATCAGCCCATCCAGCTCCCACCTCTACATACCCTAGAGGCCACGGCCATTAGTATGAACCTTGGTGGATTAGAGGTCTTGGTAGTCTCTGTATTATATCCACCAAACCGACAGTTTGTACCCAATGGCTATCTATCCATCCTAGCCCTATATCCCTGTGCTATCATGGCCGGCGATTTTAATGCTAAACATCAACGTTGGCATTGAGGTCGTCGGGCGGATGCAAGAGGCAATGAAATATTCGCCTTATAGATGCGGACCCTCAACTTCAAGTACAGGGTCCCTGGCAACCCACTCATTGCCCGCGAGGAGGACTGCCCTCAGGCATAGACTTCGCAATCACAAAACATCTACCATTCCATCTCACACTCACATCATTAAATGCATTACATTCAGATTACAATCCAGTGTTGACAGAGATCAACACAAGGGTTGCCAGTCACGACACCTCGCTTCAAACGCGAGAGGTTGACTGGGAAGGCGTCAGGAACTACCTCCGCACTTCCATCCCGCCAAATCCCAAAATCACAAATATCCTTACCCTGGAGAACGCCGTCTCATCCTTCACTTCCATCGTGAAGCGGACCGCCTATAATCCGACAGACCATGCTCTGGCTCCTCTTCATCCCGATGTCCTCCCTTTGGACATACTCCTTCTACTCCGGCGATCCTGGGCAGCACAGAGATTATACCAACGTCACCGCATCCCACATTATCGAGCGCTCCTAAGACGTTTACGTCGAGAGGTCAGTGTCCGTCTGCGCGAGCACAAGGTGCAAGCGTGGGAGGACAAAATGGCCAGGTTGCGCGTCGAGGATGGCGACGTGTGGAGGATAGCCAAAGCCATCAAAAACACAGAGGTCAGTACACCTCTCCCATTCACGGCACCCAGGGCCTGGCCTATGAACCCCAAGCCAAAGCCAATGCTTTCGCTGACTATCTTGAGCGTACTATGTGTCCGAGAGATGACCCCCAGGACGATAACTTTCTGAACGCGTCCGTCGGGAGGTGCGTCGTTTCTTACGTCAACCTCCTGAGGATACGGAGAGGCTCCCTACCATCCGACCTAGTGAAGTCCAAGGCGCACTCCAACGTCTCAAACCAAAGAAGGCGGCGGGGCCGGACGGGCTGACGCCCCTAATGCTCCGCCATCTTCCCTTCAATGCGGTTCTCATCCTGACTAGGATTTTCAATATGTGCCTCGCCCTTGGGTACTTTCCACGAGAGTGGAGAGAGGCCCGGGTGATTTGCATATTGAAACCTAGGAAGAATCCGGTACACCCTTCCAGCTACAGGTCCATTAGCCTCCTCTCCACCCTTTCGAAAGTTCTCGAGAGGCTAATTCTTGCTCGCTTGTCCCCAATATTGGTAGACATTCAAGCCATTCCTGACCACCAATTTGGTTTTCGTCCTGGGCACTCGACAGGTCAGCAGTTGCTGCGTGTTGTGGAGACCGCCACCCTGGGCTTCCAGGAAGGCGCCTTCACTGCCGCAGTTTCGTTGGATGTCGAGAAGGCCTTCTCTACGACATGGCATGCTGGACTCCTACACAAAATGATCCATCTGGGGCTCCCAACACAAGTGATCAACATTCTACACAGCTTCTTGCGACATCGCACATTTAAAGTCTCAGTCGCGGGGAAAACATCAACACTGAGGCCAGTGAGAGGCGGAGTCCCCGAAGGCTCTGTGCTATCCCCCACCCTCTTCAACGTCTTTATGGCAGATTTCCCCACAGAACCACGAGTCGAAATGGCACAATACGCTGACGGCGTGTTTCTGTTCTGCAAGGCAAACACATCCTCAGAGCCTTCAACCTCATTCAAAGACATCTCCGCCTAACACAACAGTGGTGCCGGCGTTGGCGGATGTCCGTAAATCCGGACAAAAGCCACGCCATACTTTTCACAAAGCGCCACACCCCCGCAGACTGCCCCAACTTCAGCTACCGAGGTCGAAGGATAGAGTGGTCTAACTCTGTCCAATACCTAGGAGTAAACTTGGATAGAGGTTTAGCTTTTCGCCGGCACATCAGGGACCTTTCGGCGAAGGTACAGGGAGCAATTGCTTCCCTGTACCCAATGCTGGGGTCGACCTCGATGCCAGTCCGCATGAAGTTGTACCTCTTCAGAGCGCTGGTAATCCCGGTGATGCTATATGCCTGCGAGATTTCTGGGGCATGGCAGCAGACAGCTGTTTAGCATGGCTTCAACGTGCACAGAATAAAGGACTGCTGTCTATTTATTCTGTGGGACGTTATTTCCCTACCAGGTTGCTCCACGAAGCATCGGGTCTTCCATACGTGGAGGATGAAATTAGGCGCCGGGCTTCAAAATTATACGCAAGTTTACCATCTCACAGAAGCGCCCTTGTCAGATCATTGGGAAATTATGACCCCACTAGACGCCGATCTAGACTGCATCGGGTCCCCCGTATGGCATGCGGGCACCCTAGATAACACAGGAGCTAAACCTATCAGCAGCTAAAACTGAGCTCCTCATAATTCTTCCGAGCTGTTTGGCATCTAAATTTCTCCCCAACTAAAATACAGAATATTTTTTAAAAAATGGGTGCTAAATACTGCATCCTCCCTTTCAACCCGAAGGTACTTTGGTAACCTCAAAATTAACACCCAATCAAAAAACCTACATCACCTTCATCCTACATCTTCAAAAAAATCCTGCCTGCGGTAAATCCCTTAATGGGTGGGCACGCAGCAAAAACCTTCTGGCTGTATATAGCCAGCCAGCACGAGCGAGCGAGCGAGCGAGTCAGCTAGTGCAGTCTTCGTCAACTGCATAGAGCCGTACAGAGTCTCCCACCGAGCTATGCTACCTCAGATATCTCCGAAACAAAACAAAATATGAAAATTACAATTGGCCAAGAATGTACATAAGTCAGGGGTTCACATAATGAAAATGTATGCACAACACATTAAGGTCAACGACACTTACAACACCAGGTTGCGTTTCTTTAAATGGAACAGGTATGCTTAATCTAGCAAAAGGACAACTAAAGCTACAATTAGTGATAACACACTTGGTAAACCTCATACGTTCTTAAATAAGTGGCTTCTGACGTAATATGACGTGTGTACTACTGTGCTCAGAGCAGCGGATGCTTGCAGTGCCCTACAGATTAATACCTGATTCTCAACTCCGTGGTAAAAATTGAACACGCATATGGCGCTCCTCCTGTACTTTTCGATGCCAGCTAAGCGAATTAACCAACATGTCGGAAATGCAGTGAGCTTCTTTTTCGACCGAGCTATGGTACATTCGCCTCCCCGCAGCCCTACCTTGTGTTCAGCGACTGACTGAATCCAACACCTTTGGAAACTGAGTAAATGTGCGTAAATTATTCATCAATGTGCAAGATGTGGCTTCGAAATAAGTTGACCAACATAAATTCGGAAGAAAATGTCGCAGAAGCCAATTCCAAACTTGATTTTTTCCTGTTGCCACTAAGCATTATAGTTTTTATATTCATGTAATAAATGAATAAGTAGACCTTTAAGAAGCAATTGCAACTTTGACAGAGTGAGATTACTCAAGATGCTCTCGAGGTTGTACAATACACTTGAACTTCCTTTCACTGAGGTGTGAATTCCTAAGCTTGTTACTGTGATAATTACAAGAAAACCTAACACTAAATCAATGCATTCTACAGGTACTGGAAAACAGGAAAGAATATCGTAAGGTCATGAGTAATGCAATTTCTTTGTACATAGAATAATGTTTAAAAATTTCCTGGAATGAAAGTGTCAAAAAGAAAAAAAAACAACATAAAATGAAAAACGTTATTAAAGAAATGTATATATAAACTGAAAGTTTATACAAAAAATAGCACTATCTCTTTAAATAGAAGACAAAGCAGCTCTGTTAATAGCTTATATTTACTAAGAATTTCAGAAGCTCTATAGTACATACTTTATTTTCAGCACAAGTTTACCAAAGAATATTTAAAGGAAAACCTGAAATTTGTGATCGATTCATGATATCAGTAAAAGCTCACAAATTAGTACATGAGGCAAAGACATACATTGAATAAAAGACATATTTTAATCACTTTGGTTGGATTATCATTCACACATGCCGTATAAGTGAGAATGATTTGAATGAAAAATACAGTTCCATGAATCTAAGAAGAATATTAAGTACATAAGTACTTTAAGTACATAAGTATTAAGTATCATTGATTTAAAATTATCCTAAGCTTAACTTTGCCTCTGAAACACAGGAATATTGCTGTCTTGAATTTGTAAATGCTTTAATGACATGTATAGGCACAGCAATAAATGCTGAAAAAAGAAAATAAGCAGTTTTAAAAATAAATTTTGATGCAAAGTGCATCTTCCAACAGGACAAAATTTCATGTAATTATCTGACTGTGAAGTATGATGTGCTTGGTACAGCAACTGTTTTGGTAAATAGCTTACTTTAACTTGGTAAGACTTTAAGCTATACCTATATGTACTAAGATGGCAATTAGTGCTCTCTGCATAGTGTAAACCTCTCAGGCTATGACATACAACTGAATGTGTCACATAAGTAAATCAATGAAAGGTTACACTCAGGACTATTGCTGCTATTTGTGGTTTTAATTATGTCGTGAAAATGCTCGAACAATCTGTTTGAGTAGTTAATACGTCTAATTAAAATTCTTACACATCTAAGCATTATTTCTTTTGCCAGTCCATAATTCCTTATCTGTTCAATGGAATGAAACAATAAGTGTATTATATAGATGAGGCAATATCTACTTTTCAAAATCATGTGGCTTTGCACCACTGCATGTAATGGATGTTGGCTCTTAAGCTCAAATTGTAATTTATATATTGACAATGGTCGATATTTGTATTAGTCTATGGGCAGTAAATAAATAAAATATATACCCAGAGTTTGCCCGAGTAGCTCTGCAATGTGTTTGGGATGCTACAGACAGTGTAGATGCTGAAAGATATTTACGTAAATATAATTTGACTGTGACTGACAGAAGGACTCAAACGACAGAACAGAATGTTGAAATACGTTCAGTGCCTTCATTCAACAGCATTACTGAATCATAAACTAGGCTAATTTAGTGCAATTTCTTTTTATTGTGTATTTCTACGTCAGTATTGATTTATATTTTTTGTGTTATGGAATATGCTTTAGTTTGTATCAGATTGTTCTATATCCCTCTGTATTGCTTTAACCTATATTAATGTGAAATAAATTGACACTTTATGCACTTTTAACTCACTGTCATTAATAATCCTCCATAAATGTGTTTTATATTTCATATAAATAATATTAATATTCATCATTTATCAAAATTAACTCAAACTATCTTCAAAAAGCTATAAAATGCTAAACTGCAAATGTATAAATGCTACAAAATGCTGAAGGTAAAAATCAAAATGCTAAATATCACTACCCCTGCCTACTGTTTATTATGAAGCTTTACTAATTTGAGATCATGCCATTCTCTATGTCCTAGCTGCAGCTGACATTGTACATGTTTTAAGAATAAGTGGAATACTGGAAATAAATGTAAAACTGGCATATAATGATGACGATGGCACAATGACATTTTAATAATTTCTTGCACTGCACAATTGCACTTAAAACTTTTTAAAGGTTTTACAAGATCAATTCTAATTCCAACAGATCTCTTCTAAGATTATTCAGGTACATTATTTGGTGTAGTGTGTACAATATTACATAGTGATTACTGCATTAAACAAGATAGAACAAGTGTAATTATGGAATATGAGATCATATTTTTATTTGCTGTTAAAAACTATGAGATTCTGTATCACTGATGTAGTTATACATTGATGAGTAAGGTTAACAGAACCTAATTCATCAAAATATTATTCCAATTTAGAGTAAAATTTTCTAAAAGTTCATATCCAAGCATGTTGCCCAAAGATGTAATAGAAGTCCTTAGATTATATGTAAACACAGATAATTCCAATTATAAACACAGAAATTCTACATAAATCAAGGAGAATTGAGTTCTGTACAAATCCACAGCAACAGTTTTGGTATATCTGAAAATTCACAAACTTGGGTTAGAAAGACACAGCAAAGCATGTAATACAAACGGCAAGCACAGTATGTCATCATCAAACACAGATGCTGCCACCAAACATTGCAAATACATCCTTATCAACAATTCATATAATTTATATTACTTAATCCAGGAAAAGTACTGTCGCTGAAATGCACAAATGTTTCATATAAAATGTATTCTGAGATGGAAGAATTGTTTGAAAATCTTTGTGCATAAGCTTGTTGTACACATGTTAGTACAAATAGTATGATAATTAAGGATATGCAACAAGATGCAAAGAAATATGTCTATAAAGCTAATAAGCAATTGTTTAAGTAATTCAATATTTCATGACTAAATTAACACACTCCCAAAACAAAGCTTAAATATTGAAGAAATCGCATAACGTTCATGGTCTTAGTTTTGGCTTAATGTTTTTTTATATGAACTCATGGACATCAAATGACAATTACAAAATAACTGTAAATTTGGAAGGGTAGTTTTTCGCTAATTTAAACTGGAAACTACTTACCTTACATGGACTGTTATATATGACTCAAATGTTTTTATGTAAAACTTCTAACACAAAACCAACGAATATATCCAATCAACTACCTAAAATAGCTTCACTTTTTCTGAAAATTTAGAACATACTGGTCACAACACTCCTCAAAGGTTTTCTTAATTTTCCACTGATATTGAAATGAAACTCAAACTTTAAGAAGTATCTGATGATAAGCCACAATAAATTGCTGTGTAGGTGAGAAAGAAAGCTTTGTTCTACATTAATGATGTTCCTGAAGATCACTGCACATCAACAAAACAATAAACATACAAAATTTCCAATCAGTTGACACTTTTGATACCTGCCATCGTATTCCTGGTAGCCTGAGATGAGGTAGCTAAAGAAAAGAAGAAAAACATTGTTTTTTCATTAATAATTAGGTAACAAGGTTAATGAAACTAATAGTTTTTCATGTAAAATATCCTTGATACATTATAAAGCGCTACATAATCTAAAGAACTTAATTATAAATGAATATGTATGAAGGTACAATTCAGGTTAAGTTAGGATATTAATTTTCGGTATTTAACTATATGCTAACATCTTACTTACGGATAGGTCCTTGTGAAAGTCCATTCCCTTCCTTCTTGCTGCTCATATGCCATCACAGGCCTTACAAGTCTTAAATTGATTACCATTTTTCACACGTGCTTAATATGGCTTGGCTTAGAAACCGTTGTGTAAAGGGTGACATCTGTATTCACCGACAGATTTTAAAGTTGATGTGCAGCGCTCTATCTGTCTCACGGCCGTTTGAGAAGCTTAATGTGGAATCATCTCTATCCCGCTTAACAACCCCTGAGTTGGAGTGACATTCGTGACTAATGATCAGTTTCAGGTTGCAACTGTTATTTATTATAACTGGTTACAAGTATCAAAATAAGTTTGTGTTTAGATGATAACAATAACCCCATGCCTCACTTAGAGGGAATACCTAATCATATACTTAATTTAGAAGGCTTTCTTTCTGTAACGTTGTTAATTGTGTGCTCGATATTGCCTTCCTGTATATTGCACCTACTGTTCCTTTCTAAGAAATAAAAGAACAATGAAATCTAAGCTATTTATAAATAATATAGCTATAATGTACTCTAAAGTCTCGTAAATAACTACAAGCCTCTTCTCCGGTATAAGATGTCACATGTGGAGCCCTCTCTGGACAGCAACAAGCAGTCGGCTGTCAACCAAAACTTCTCCCCTGGCGGATAATCACTGTAACTAAACTACTGTCTCCTACCACAGAGAAGATCTAAAAACGGTAGAAAAGCAATCGATTCATCTAAAAAGGCCAATAGGATTGTCAAAGACAACAAGATCTGGACTGGTTTACCTGTTAACGAGAGAGACATTCCTTACTGAAGATATCAAACTTCGATATATGATGTCACACACCAAGGCTTTTAGAAATCAACTGAACATCATGGAGGATAACCACCGACACGTGGTTCGAACTGCGTATGTCGTAACTTGTAACTAGCTAAAACAAATGAGTCTGAACTGTGTACGATGTCACACAGAACGTGCAGGAAAAGTTTCACATCTATATAAATGAATATGTAAAAATGCGAACATGTTTACGTGAAGTAACTTTATATGGGTATCTAGCTGAAATAATATTTATTATTAAATATTATCTCCTGTATAATAATGTCTCATTATGTGTCCGCTCACAGTAGTTTCTCAACAAACCGTTCCACAAAGGCTTTTCTTTCCATCTGATGAAAATTACAAGATTCGCAGTTTCACGAGAAATACAGTTGTGTGTTTAAATATCGGGTTACACTTCAAATTTCAAAGCTCTTCATTCCTATGAGATTATAACAGGTTCAACAGCAACATTTGCGTTTTTAAGACACAAAATTATTGTAAAATTGAACTACAACCAAAAAAATATTCCGAAAATCTTTAGCAATAAAATAATTTACATAACTTACGCCCTTTAACGATATCTTAATATTTGTGTCCTAAGAGCTTATCTCTATCTCATGAACTACATTTAAATAAAATTGTACAGCATTCGGTCAGAATAAAGTTCGGAGACTATTGCAAGAGTTCAATAGTACATTTTGTGTTTTATATAAAGGTATATATAACATTTGTTGCTTTGCTAAATGTGATAGAGAAAAATATGATTTATTTAAAAAACAAGTAAAATGAGAGAAAGGTTTAAAATTTTGCGTATGCATAGGATTGTTTCTATATTAATAAGTTGCATCCAATAACTTCTCAACTCCTATTGTATAATTGTGTAATATTTCCAAAAGTTGATCATTATTTACGGTAAGTATGGGTATTATTGTATTGTACCAAAAACTGGATACTTAAGTTTCACTAGGAATGTTTTGGAGACTGAAATAAAAGGACCACGTATGTGTCTGCCAACAGCACAACCTAAAAATAAACTTTGGGGAAATGGCAAACTTCATATTTGGTTCATCTTCTAAAGATTCGACAGGAAGATCGTTTAACAAATGCTGCCAACCTCAGACTACCCTCTACAGAAGTACTGCTCATTCTTGAAGACATCTACATAACTAGTAAACTGTTGACTATCAGTATATTCCTACAGATAGACAAACCTCACTTTTTATTTATTTCTGTATCTGTGAACACCAATATTCTTACAACAAGGGTCTGCGAATTATTCAGTATATTTAGCGGATGTGACACGTAAATATTGAGGGAAACGTTCAGGGCGCACTTCCAAAGATTCTCTGGAAAATAGTTTCAAGAATTTCTATGAACATACAATGTCCTTAAAATATTTACAAAACAAATGAAATGAAAATACTGATTCAATTGAGAATGTGGTCAGAGGTCTCTGCATTTCTAGGATATCATCAAAATGGACAAAAAACAGAGACAGACAAAATCTTACTGCTCCAATATAGGGATCTCGATAAATTGACAAACATTTTTTGGAGTAAAGCATTTACGAGATATTTCTTGTTACTTGTTTGAGTTTTTCAATAACTCTTGGTTTGCCAAATAGAGGGCCTTCTGTAATTGTTTATCACTAAACTACGCAAACAAATTAAATTTGAAAGCCATTATGTAGTGACCAGCTATTGCTAAAAGGTTGTCTGCCTACTGTATTTTCCTATTGTCTATTGTCCTGCAAGGAAAATAATATTGACAATGTATATTTCCATTAACATAAAGCACATAAATAATTAAGAACAATAAAAGCGTAATGAGATTTTAAATCAACAAGTATTTCTGTAATCAACAATTTCCAAACTTAGCACTTAACATGTTTGAGAAGTAGAATTTTAGGATAATGCTAATAAGGAAATGCGGTCAAAATATACATATATTAGAAGATTTCCTTTCTTACAGAATATTATTTTTTTTCGAATTATCGTTACGCTCCCTGAAGCTGTTGTTTGTTTTAAGGCAATAAAGAACAATTAAATCGAGGCTTTATGGAAAGAACAGACTTAAAGTGTGTTATAAAACTTGGTAAATAATTACACATATTGCTTCTCATATGGCGCCATCTCTGGACAGCGATTCCAGTTCGGTTGGCAGTTCTGGAGTTTTCTCCTGGCGAACACTCGCTGTAACTAACAGATCGTCTACTGCAGACATTTAACGTGTTACATTCTCAATCTCTCCTACCACTAAGGCTAGCTATTCCATCGGTTCCAAATAAAAAAAAATAACCAACACAGAAGTGTTTCATTCCACATTTTGTTGTAGATACGAGAAGGAAATAGTTAAAAGTTAAGACTCAGGTCAGTTCATGTTGCCTCTTAAATACTAGTACTATGTGAACTTAATAATAGGATTTGGTGTTGCTAAGGTATAAAGGTATTGGCTTCGAAAATCATAAATAAGATAAACTACGTTGCCGTAAATTATACTTTATAACAATATTTGACTTTTGATGTGCTAAAAGTATGTCCACATGTTATGGCCTACAAGTTAAACAAAATAAGAGACTTTAGTAGGAATGAATGTGAGACTATTTCCATAAAATTACAGTTGTACATTTTTGTTTTATGTTAAGCATTAGGCACGTTCATCGTATAATTCGAGATAAATGGAAAGACATATTTCCCAAGAATTAAGAAAGGGTTTTCAGAATTTAACTTATGTAAAGGTTAAATTATGGAAGTAGGAAGTTCATCCAATAGTTTTTTTAACTTCTATTTTATAATGGTACAACATTTTGACTACATGATTTTCTCATACAGATTTGTACCAAAGTCATATCTGGGTACAGGTCTTACATTCCCTCTTATGGACTTACTTTCTAGGTGTCGATAGTGTATAGTGTATTGTTTTTATAATAGTTACTTAATCAATGCTGCCAATCGGCAAAAACAACAGAGAGAAAGGTAACACGGTGGGTCCAACATTATTTATTCCTGCAACGTTAAGTCATATAGTACAATATATGAAATGGTTGAAATGATGCTCAAATGAGGGCAGAAAATTGGAGAATGGTGCCACAAAATCTGTGTGGGCTCTGTGAGAAACAAGCAATTAATATGTCGTAAATATGTGTGAGATACATAAAGATGTAAATATATAAGTGTAGAAATGTGTTATTTTGTTCTCATGAGTACATTATGTACTGAAATTAAATGTTCCATTCCGATTCGTCCGCTATGCCAATCCTATTCATCCTCCAATTCCGGGCGATATAGATTAGTTTCTCCTAGCAATAAAAATGAAGACAAGAGTATACAGAAAATTCTTTAACGAACAACTTAGCATTTAACATAATCTAGAACGTCCAGGTAAAAGCTTTTGTATTTACGTAACAAACTTATCGCGGCATTAAAGTAGTATGAGGTGACAGGTTTTGTGTAGGTCACTCTGGACACACACACACGCGCGCACACACACACACACACACACACAGAGAGAGAGAGAGAGAGAGAGAGAGAGAGAGAGAGAGAGAGCGAGAGAGAGAGAGAGACACACACATACACACATTTTATAAGGGAGATGCACCAATTAAGAAACTGTAAACAGCAAGTTCATTTCACAGTAAGATATACAGATTTTTAAATTGTTATTATTTAGAATTAGCTAATGTTTATAACATAAACAGTCACATAGTACGTATTGCTTCTTAAACAAAGGAAGGATATTAACAATGAAAGGAACGGGAATATATACATGGCGCTACAGCCCTACTAGGCCAAGGTCTGCCTACTCCACTGCCGGCCTCACGCCCACATACACAGGCCAAAGGTGGGCGATATATAAAATACACGTTTGTTGAATGATATCGATCATAAAAATAAAACAAAATATTTAAATAAAGATAAGCAATTAGATGTGAACCATCACGCTCTCATCATTTTGCCACACGACAAAGGAGGGGTAGACAACTTGGACAAATGCCACATTGTTATACAGTAGACATAAAACCAGAAGGTGGCGTAATATTGGTAGACCTGAGGCTTGGTACATTCCCTGTTTTCCCGTGGTACATTTGCTGCTGGCTGTGTTCAGCAAGTAACTGTCGACAAAGAGGAGAGTCGTATTTGTTGGGGGAAATAGTTAACCTCTATCCAACAACGCGAGTACATGTTTTGTTATCAACTTTGAGTTTCGGATCACGGAGACTAGCAGTAGAGTAAAATTACAGACAGAAACTTTGAGAACATTATAAATATGTGGATAAATGACCTGGAGTCAGATGACTAAGGCGACAGCAATAAATTTGAAGATGAGCTGATATTTTCTCAGTTCTTGAACATGATATTTGTGAAGTTCAACTATACGGCAACAACGACTTGATGGAAGATGTGAATCAACAATATACAAATGGAAGAAACTGGTTTCTGTGCAGTACAAAGAAACGAGGAAACTCTTGGAATGTACTGTTAGTACGTCTTCAACGAAATGATTGTCCGCCTCGGTAGCGTAGATGGTAGCATGTCTACCTAACGTTCAAGAGGTCCCGAGTTCGAATCTCGCTCAGGGTGAGTTACCTGGATAAGCTTTTTCTGGTGTTTTCCCTTATCCTGACAGACGCATTTTGGGTAACTCTAAGCTACATGGACTCGGGACTCATTTGAGCATAATTTCAGCCACTTCATTCATCGTCCAATATGATTTATCGTTGGAGGACGTAAATTACAAAAAATAATAAAGTAAATAAATAAATAAATGAATAAATAAATAAATAAATAAATAAATAAATAAAGAAAGAAAGAAAGAAAGAAAGAAAGAAAGAAAGAAAGAAAGAAAGAAAAAAAGAAAGAAATTAATTAATTAATTAATTAATTAATTAATTAAAAACAGGACACCATTGGGATGACGCCGGCAAGCGTAACGTTTATTCCTGATTCCTAATGGTAGATCCTTTTGAAAAATACTTCTACACACACACACACACACACATAGATATACACACATATTATATATATATATATATATATATATATATATATATATATATATATATTCCCTAAATACCAAACAAAGTCAACATCTTCCAAGAATGCAACATAACCATTTTCAAGAAAACTTCCCAGCTCAGACTACACTTTCCATGGAAGATTTTTGGATATTTTGTTTAGGAAGATTGGTTCTGTTAATTTTTTTTCGACACCAATATATATATATATATATTAAATATATTTCATGAGATATGATAAAAATGTGTTAAATCATCTTGGGATGTAGTCAGAAGTCTTTCTCATGGTTTTTCCAAAATTGTTAAAAGGTCAGGGACAAACAAAATCTTACTGCACCGGAAGCGTATCTCCATAAAACGAACTCTATGTTAAATATAAATTTTTGGAAAGACTAATTCGCAAGTTATTCATTCCTTGCTCCTTGTCCCAAAGTTTCAATATTTGCTATTCAGAAATTGAAAGTCTTTATTAAAATTTCTCCCTAATGGAGCAAAGATACTGGGATATTAAAGTCGTTTAGCTAGTGGCCACTTTTAAAACATTTGACGCTCTCTTATGAGAATGCTCCTAAGTTCTCATATTCCCTTACATCTACAAGGAATCTGGTTTTACCAGAGGATGAGCTTGGAACATCTCGAATTCGAGCCTCCCGACGTTTTCTTTTCTTGTTCTCTACTGTACTACTGTACTGGTTTTGGTAACTGATACACACACATTTACAAGTGTATCTTCAGTTGGTCCAAAGTGTTTGTCCGCCTGTCAGAAACTAAGATCACTTCGTGTAGAACTTAGCCGAAGTCGCAGTCAGCCTCCTGTAGACGTTAAAGATTATACTGATCTGTCATTGGGAACACTTTTGACATGAATCAATATTCAACATGACAATCCTTTCCTCAAGTAAAGTTATTTGTCTCACAGTAAGTCTGAATTTACTAATAACAGTTTCATAAACGACCAGTAGGTAGTCGTTAACACGTACCTGTAATGTCTAAACAGGAAATGTCCAAGTGTTAGTCCAGATTGGCCAAACGGTGACAATTGACACATAAGATGTTCAATAACGTGAGTATATTATAATGTTGTATGATGTGGTACAACTATACAAATTTGTGTACCTGGTTAACCAAGCAGTATAATTTTATCATTAAGGGTAGAAAGTAAAGAAAGGGTCGAGAAAGTACAATATAATACAAAATAAAGATTGACTTGTCATAACGTAACTTATAATTTTTGTAAACTGTTATTTATAACCGTACCATATTTTGACGATATGATTTAAAGGTTAGAGATTCCTACCTAGATTGCTTCTCTACTACATATGGCAGGTAGAGAAGGTATTGTTATCTAACGAATAACTGGATACAGAGACTTCACTGTAAATAAATGTTTTGAGAACCTCAGCACCTATCAAATTGAATATTTTATAACAACATCCATGATGTGTCTCTAAACAGAAGAACTCAAAAACCAAAGCTCAGGTTAAATACCAAACTTGATTTTAGTTAATTGATGGAAATTAATCATTTCTCCACACTAGCCGTATATAGGCTAAGATATTTGATGGATAGAGTCAACATGAAAAATTCACTGCCATAGCCGGGATTTGAACCACGGATCTTCTGGTTTCCATCCAGCCGCACTACCATTGTGCTACTATGGCCAACGTGCCGACATGACATTAAATTCTCCATTTGACTCGTATATTTCCCCGGTAGACCACTAGGGGCTCTCGCATCCGAGATACACCGTTCGTGGCGACTTACTATTGTAAGTACTTAAGTCCCAGGCTTCATCATTTAACTCTTATTATTTTAGTTAATTGATGGAAATTAATCATTTCTCCACACTAGCCGTATATAGGCTAAGATATTTGATGGATAGAGTCAACATGAAAAATTCACTGCCATAGCCGGGATTTGAACCACGGATCTTCTGGTTTCCATCCAGCCGCACTACCATTGTGCTACTATGGCCAACGTGCCGACATGACATTAAATTCTCCATTTGACTCGTATATTTCCCCGGTAGACCACTAGGGGCTCTCGCATCCGAGGTACACCGTTCGTGGCGACTTACTATTGTAAGTACTTAAGTCCCAGGCTTCATCATTTAACTCTTATTATTTTAGTTAATTGATGGAAATTAATCATTTCTCCACACTAGCCGTATATAGGCTAAGATATTTGATGGATAGAGTCAACATGAAAAATTCACTGCCATAGCCGGGATTTGAACCACGGATCTTCTGGTTTCCATCCAGCCGCACTACCATTGTGCTACTATGGCCAACGTGCCGACATGACATTAAATTCTCCATTTGACTCGTATATTTCCCCGGTAGACCACTAGGGGCTCTCGCATCCGAGATACACCGTTCGTGGCGAATTTTTCATGTTGACTCTATCCACCAAACTTGATATTTAAGTTATGCTTCTTACAAAAATAGGGACAAGAAAAGTGTCCACCTTAAAAATTTATGTAAATTCTGGCTTTCTCAAAAACAGGTGTAATAATTTTCAGTAACTATCATATGTTTAAGATGCCTTCATTCCAAAGGTAGTGTCCTTAATGAACTTTCGGTTTTGTGTCCTAAAATGTCATTTGACTCATTGTCTGAGACGTTCTATTGTTCGGATCCGTCTTGTATAACTGATAAGCGGTGTGATACAAACAAAATCTTACCGTACAGAAGTTGGAGATTTCGGCAAACCATGGACTTCATGCGAAATATATTTTTGGGGTGTAACACCTTTACGAGATTTTTTATTAGTCTAATTCTCTTTAGTATTTAGGAAACTTAGAAATGAACTGCTAAGGACTTTACATAGGAATGAGCTTTAATATTACACAGACTTTTAATGTTTACTGCGTTAACGTAATATTATCAACTTCGTAATAATTCCTCCAAATAAAATTAACACCAATTAGCACATATCAGATATTGCCTCACCTGTAAATTAACTACAGTTTTGACTTATAAGAAAGGATTTGCTTTTGAAGTTGAGGTCTATTGGATATAACAAAGAAGTACACACACAGATGTCACATTAAGCTAAACTGGAGTTGTTGTAATAGTATTGGTGATTAATGATCAGTTTCAGTTTCCAATTGGTATTTATTAAAATTGCATACAAGTTTCAACAAAAAAGATTGATGAATATAATCGACAGGAAACCAACGCTTCACTTAGGAGAATTACCTACAGATATAGTTAATTAAGAAGTCTTTCTTTCCGAAGCACTGTTAACTGTTTGCCCGATATTGCCTTCGTGTACATAGTAGCTGCTGTTCTTTTCCAATCAGTAAACAGCATTTAAATCTGAGTTATTTATAAATAATATAGTTATAATGTACTCTACAGTCTAGTAAATAATCACAAAACCTCTTCTCCAGTATATGATATTACACGTAGAGCCCTCTCTGCACAGCAATAAGCAGTCGGATGTCAACCAAAACTTCTCCCCTGGCGGAAAATCACTGTAACTGAAATATCGTCTCCTAATAGACACAAAAAGTTTAAGAACGATTGAAAAGAAAATCGATTCTTTGAAACTATAAATGATAATTTATGTCAACTTATTTTATCACTACAATTGTGGAAATATTCTTTTGTTCTAGTCCAATTTCCCAATACTCTTATATACTAAAAACGCTAATGTTATATTTGTGTTTGTCAAAATAGCAATAACTTTGGAATTTGTAAATTGACCCGGTTATTTAACATAAAAGTGTATGTAAAAGGAAATGGCTAATAAAACAATTCCGTAAACGTTTATTTGTACGTGATGGACAAGTAAGCCATTGTGATTGAGAAAGTACGTGAATTGACTTTGTTATACAGAAGACGTTTTAGTTATAGTAATTGTGCGCCAGGGGAGGTTTGGTTGACTGCTGACTGCTTGTTGCTGTCCACAGGGGGCTCTACGTGTATATGTTATACTGATGAAGGACATTTGTGATTATCTACAAGGTCTTATAACATTGTAATTACGTTGTTTTTATGGAGCTTTGATAAAATTGTTGTTTTTTCCTGAATACGAACGGTAGCTATAATGCCTGTGGAGAAAATATGAAGTAAATTATTTACGGTGTATAGAAAAGGATACCTTATAAACTAACTACATCTCTAGGTATCGCTCGCTCGCTCGTGCTGGCTGGTACAGCCAGAACGTTTTTGCTGCGCGCCCACCCATTAAGGGTTTTACCGCAGGTAGGATTATTATTGAAAGATGTAGGATGAAGGTGATGTAGGTTTTTGATTGGGAGTCAATTTTGAGGTTACCAAAGTACCTTCGGGTTGAAGGAGAGGATGCAGTACTTAGCACCCATTTTTTTGTTTTGTTTTTAAATATTTTGGATTTAAGTTGGGGAGAAATTTAGATGCCAAACAGCTTGGAAGAATTATGAGGAGCTCAGCTTTAACTGCTGGTAGGTTTAGCTCCTGTGTTATCTAGGGTGCCCGCATGCCATACGGGGGACCCGATGCAGTCTAGATCGGCGTCTAGTGGGGTCATAATTTCCCAATGATCTGACAAGGGCGCTTCTGTGAGATGGTAAACTTGCGTATAATTTTGAAGCCCGGCGCCTAATTTCATCCTCCACGTATGGAAGACCCGATGCTTCGTGGAGCAACCTGGTAGGGAAATAACGTCCCACAGAATAAATAGACAGCAGTCCTTTATTCTGTGCACGTTGAAGCCATGCTAAACAGCTGTCTGCTGCCATGCCCCAGATCTCGCAGACATATAACATCACCGGGATTACCAGCGCTCGGAAGAGGTACAACTTCATGCGGACTGGCATCGAGGTAGACCCCAGCATTGGGTACAGGGCAGCAATTGCTCCCTGTGCCTTCGCCGAAAGGTCCCTGATGTGCCGGCGAAAAGTTAAACCTCTATCCAGGTTTACTCTAAGGTACTGGACAGAGTTAGACCATTCTATTCTTCGACCTCGGTAGCTGAAGTTGGGGCAGTCTGCGGGGGTGTGGCGCTTAGTGAAAAGTATGGCGTGGCTTTTGTCCGGATTTACGGACATCCGCCAACGCCGGCACCACTGTTGTGTTAGGCGGAGATGCCTCTGAATGGGGTTGAAGGCTCTGAGAGTGTGTTTGTCCTTGCAGAACAGAAAGACGTCGTCAGCGTATTGTGCCATTTCGACTCGTGGTTCTGTGGGGAAATCTGCCATAAAGACGTTGAAGAGGGTGGGGGATAGCACAGAGCCTTCGGGGACTCCGCCTCTCACTGGCCTTAGTGTTGATGTTTTCCCCGCGACTGTGACTTTAAATGTGCGATGTCGCAAGAAGCTGTGTAGAATGTTGATCACTTGTGTTGGGAGCCCCAGATGGATCATTTTGTGTAGGAGTCCGGCATGCCATGTCGTAGAGAAGGCCTTCTCGACGTCCAACAAAACTGCGGCAGTGAAGGCGCCTTCCTGGAAGCCCAGGGTGGCGGTCTCCACCACACGCAGCAACTGCTGAACTGTCGAGTGCCCAGGAAGAGAACCAAATTGGTGGTCAGGAATGGCTTGAATGTCTACCAATATTGGCGACAAGCGAGCAAGAATTAGCCTCTCGAGAACTTTCGAAATGGTGGAGAGGAGGCTAATGGACCTGCAGCTGGAAGGGTGTACCGGATTCTTCCCAGGTTTCAATATGCAAATCACACGGGCCTCTCTCCGCTCTCGTGGAAAGTACCCAAGGGCGAGGCACATATTGAAAATCCTAGTCATGAAGAGATCCGCATTGAAGGGAAGATGGCGGAGCATTAGGGGAGTCAGCCCGTCCGGCCCCGCCGCCTTCTTTGGTTTTAGACGTTGGAGTGCGCCTTGGACTTCACTAGGTCGGATGGTAGGGAGTCTCTCCGCATCCTCAGGAGGGTGACGTAAGAAACGACGCACCTCCCGACGGACGCGTTCAGAAATGTTATCGTCCTGGGGGTCATCTCTCGGACACATAGTGCGCTCAAGATAGTCAGCGAATGCATTGGCTTTGGCTTGGGATTCATAGGCCAGGCCCTGGGTGCCGTGAATTGGAGAGATGTACTGACCTCTGTGTTTTCTGAGGGCTTTGGCTAACCTACACACGTCGCCATCCTCGACGCGCAACCTGGCCATTTTGTCCTCCCACGTTTGCACCTTGTCCTCGCGCAGACGGACACTGACCTCTGGACGTAAACGCCTTAGAAGCGCTCGATTATGTGGCGTGCGGTGACGTTGGCATAATCTCCGTGCTGCCCAGGATCGCCGGATTAGAAGAAGGATGTCCAAAGGGAGGACATCGGGATGAAGAGGAGCCGAAGCATGGACTGTCAAATTAAAGGCGGTCCGCTTCACGATGGAAGTGAAGGATGAGACGGCGTTATCCAGGGTAGGGATGTTTGTGATTTTAGGATTTGGCGGGATGGAAGTGCGGAGGCAGTTCCTGACGCCTTCCCAGTCAACCTCTCGCGTTTGGAGCGAGATGTCGTGACTGGCAACCCTTGTGTTGATCTCTGTCAAAACTGGATTGTGATCTGAATGTAATGCATTTAATGATGTGAGTGTGAGATGGTATGGTAGATGTTTTGGGATTGCGAAGTCTATGACTGAGGGCAGTCCTCCTCCTCGCGGGTAATGAGTGGGTTGCCAGGGACCCTGTACTTGAAGTTGAGGGTCCACATCTATAAGGCGAATGATTTCATTGCCTCTTGCATCCGCCCGACGACCGCAATGCCAACGTTGATGTTTAGCATTGAAATCGCCGGCCATGATAGCACAGGGATATAGGGCTAGGATGGGTAGATAATCATTGCGTACAAACTGTCGTTTTGGTGGATGATACACAGAGACTACCAAGACCTCCAATCCATCAAGGTGCATACTAATGGCCGTGGCCTCTAGGGTTTGTAGAGGTGGGAGCTAGATGGGCTGATGGACCACATTTAGCCTCACCAAGATCGCAGTTCCGCCCCTGGGCGTCCCTGACGATCCGTACTATGGCAGATGTAGCCCGGAAGACGGAATCGGAAGTCTGGTCGGAGATGCGTTTCGCTGACTAGAATGACGTCTAGGGCATTGTCTCGGGCAAAGTGAAGAAGCTCGCTCCCCTCACCTGCTAGGCCGCACGCATTCCAAAATGCGAATCGAAACGAGGTACGTGACCTATTTCGATGCGCCATCTCGGAGCTGTTGCGTGCCTGCGGTCAGGAGGCCATCGCCTCCATTGCCACCAGCATCTTGCTGGCCGGATCTGTGGCTGTGAAGAACTTCACAACGAGCTCACAGATTTTCTGTCCATGTGTCTCCAACAACTGCTGCAGCCACTTGAACACATCCGTGAGGTCGAGTGTAGCTGTCATGGGAATCTCTAGGTATTTCACATAATTGAAGCATATATACGCCAGGCGGCAGCCTGAGTGGCTTAGGGACTTCTCGAGACGTTGAGGAGTGAACATCGCCTCTCCAGGGAGACCATCTAGAGACTACGCAGCGACAGAGCAAGCGGATTGCCACCATCGGGAGGGACCTTACGGAAGCTCCCGGCAATTGCGCTACTCTACGGACGTCACAGAAAACGCTGCAATTACAGGCCTTCTCCTGAGGGACAACCACTCAGCTGCCTTCTTCACCATCTTCAAGAAGGAAATCAACACAGGTAGCGGGGCGACTCAAGACCTGAGCCATCCAGTCCTTGTGACTTGGTAAGGCGCATTCTGTGAAAACCGGTGTCCGGTCCTCTGAGTTGCAAGCTGTTCAGCACCCGCTGCCTAGAGGTAAGGACACCCGTAGGGTGGTTGATTGCACTGCACCTTCGGGTGCAGGGCTGTAAGTGTGCCTGTTTTACACCCCCCCTTTTATCATATTTCTCCACACCTCACTCTATAATATCTCGTCATGGCAGAAACCACTGCCATTCCTTCCACCTCGACCCGTACAGGGTCTGATGAACCGGCTGCTACGTCCAAACCAAGCACCTCCACTGGAGGATTAAGGAAGAGGAAACCTTGCCAAAAACGCCACGGCGGAATGGGCAAGGTAGTCCTTCTTGAAAAACCTTCTGACCAGGGCGTCTCGCGGGAAGCTGTTTCTCGTGTAGGCAAAATTGCGGAATCCGATTCCGACGACGAGCGCACTAATGTGCGCAGCTTTCAATCCAGGAGTGGGAGGACATCCGAGCTCTCCTGCAACTCTGCTTACTCCTCGGCATCTGAGGGAGGCCGGGAGCTCAGCTCATCGGATCTCTCGTCGGATGGCGAGGGTGAGGAGTTCCGTGAGGTAAGGTCACGGAGAACCAAACGAGCAGCAAGAGTGGCTGCAGAAGGCGTGCCCTCTGGCCAGTCTTCTCGACCCACCTCCAGTCAGAAGCACGCTGGAAGGCAAAGGCGGCACATACCGCCTATCATCGTGGACAACTTCTTGGGGGCGGTAGGCTTCCTTAAGGAGGTTATGCCGACCCTCAAGAACGTGTGTTCGGTGAAGAGGAACAAGAGCCTATTTGTCTTCCACGCAAAGAATGAGGGAGACTATACCAAAATTCTATTGCAACTCAAGCAGAGGAAAATTCCTCACTTTACCTTTGGCCTGAATAAGGCCCGTGATGTACGCCGAGTTATCCGAGGGTTACCCGCGGACACTTATGTGGATGACATAAGGGCAGACCACACCCGCCAGGGCATCATTCTTAGAATAGTGAAGCAGCTCACTCGACCTGCTCCAGATCGCCAGCGAACTAAAGCTCCCCTTCCCCTGTTCCTAGTAGTGGTGGAGCGGGTAAACGACCCCGAGGTTAAGTTGGATGATGTTCGCACCATCTGCTACCTCCGGGTCACTCTGGAACCAGCCAAAGGCTCTGGCGGGCCCCCACAGTGTTACAGATGTCTGGGATTTAATCATTCCAGGCTCTTCTGCCACCGTAATCCTCGCTGCTTGAGGTGCGGTGGCACCCACCTCAGAGAGGACTGCCCCCGTGCCATCACGGAAGTTCCAACCTGCGCCAACTGCAAAGGAGGCCACATAGCGTGCTATGGAGGTTGCCCTACCAGGAAGGCGGTTATTGCCTCTAGGAGACCAGCTCCAGAGCCAAAAACCCAGAACACCCGTTCTGAGCCAGTAGCGGAGAGGGCAACCTCTTCCATAGCACCACGGCAACAATTGCCTAGCTCCAATAGTACCCCATCCTTTGCTGAGGTGGTGCGCAAACCAGCCGGTTGCTCGACGACTTTGCGGGGCAAGATACAACCCCCCAAGGATACACACACCCGCACAGCCAAACACAAAAAAACAACACAAAGCTCCAGCCCCACCTAGAGCCACTCCCAGAAGGGAGGAGGGTCGTGACGCGACCAAAAGGGCGGACTCGGATTCCGAGGCTGGCAGCGGGTCTGGTGAACCCAAGCCTGCTCGATAGATTAGGGACGAGAAAGCCAAAGGTAGGCCAGCCCCAAGACACTCCTCACCATCGAAGTCCCAAACTTCACACACTACTCCCTCCTCCTCACTACGGTCGGAGTTGCTGAGGTGGCTGTATCAGCTGTTACAGTCCCACGGTGAGCGACTCTGTGAACTGCTAGTGCGGTATACCTCCACTACAGACCCGGCAACCCGCATGGTGACAGCCATGGAGGGGCTTGCCCTTCTGACCTCCTTTACCGACCCGGCCCAGAATGGCAGCACGAACTAGGTCTAGTACCTCGTTCAGGTTCACGTTCTGGAACGCGGCTGGAGTGGCGGTTCAACGGGACGAGCTCCTACATTTTGCAAGATCCAATGCTTTGGACCTCATCTTGGTGTCGGAAACCCATCTGCGCCCCCAGATCCCCTTCCATCTCTCGGGGTATCACTGTCTCCGAACGGATCGTGATGGTCGCCGAGGAGATGGCACAGCGATCCTGGTGAGAAGAAGTGTGGTCCATCGAGCTGTCCAGCTTCCACAACTCCAGGCACTAGAAGCCACGGCAGCCTGCGTGAACCTTGGCGGTTCTGAAGTCCTGGTAGTATCAGCCTACCATCCTCCTCGCTCACCGTTCGTAGCCAATGACTACCAATCCATTCTTTCCTTACATCCTAATGTCATTATGGCCGGGGACTTCAATGCCAAACATCAGCGTTGGCATCATGGTCCCCGAGCGGATAGGAGAGGCAGTGACCTTATCCGCATGCTGGATGCGGACCCTCACCTTCGAGTTGAGGGCCCATGGCAACCCACTCATTACCCGCGTGGTCGGGGTCGCCCATCTCATATCGACTTCGCTATCATCAAACGCTTTCCATTTCATTTCTCACTCACTTCGCTTAACGCATTACATTCAGATCACAACCCAGTACTTGCTGAGGTTAATACACGGATTGCCAATCATGACGTCTCGGTTCAAAACCGGGATGTGGACTGGGATTGCGTCAAAGTCTGCCTGAATGACTCCATTCCTCCCAACCCCAACATAACCGACATTCCCTCCCTTGAGGCTGTGGTATCGTCCTTCACCTCAGTCGTGAAGCGAACCGTCCGCAACCTTACAGTTATCACCCCAGCCACACTTCATCCGGATGCTCTTCCCCTAGACATCCTACTTCTTATTCGCCGTTCATGGGCAAATAGGCGGCTCTACCAGAGACACCGCACGCCTCATAATCGAGGGCTTCATCGGCGATTGTGTCGAGAGGTTCGTGCCCACCTACGTGAGCACAGAGTGCGCGCGTGGGAGGAAACGATGTCTCGTATGAACCTCGAGGACGGAGAGGTGTGGAGGGTCATTAAAAGACTTCGGAACCGTCAAGGGACACCAAACTCCCCACTCCAGGGTATCTAAGGCCTGTCCTACGAAACACAGGCCAAGGCTACGGTGTTCGCCGAGTACCTTGAGAGGACCATGAGGCCTAGAGCAGACCCCCAGGACCCCGCCTTCTCTACCGCGTTATGCAGGAGGTTCGTCGATACCTTCGGCGACCCCCGGCTGAGGCGGACAGACTCCCAGTTATAAGGCCCAGTGAGCTTCAGGGCATACTCCGGCCCCTCAAACCAAAAAAGGCAGCGGCACCTAATGGCATAACGCCACTCATGCTCCGCCACCTTCCTTTCAGGGCCGTGTTATTTCTTAACAAAGTCTTCAATATGTGTCTCTCTCTGAGTCACTTTCCACGTAGTTGTAAAGAGGCTCGGGTGATATGCATCTCGAAGCCAGGGAAAGACCCGGTTAATCCTGCCAACTACCGCTCCATTAGCCTACTTTCTGTTCTCCCGAAGGTTCTCGAGAGACTTTTCTTAGCCCCTTAGCCCCTTAGCTTGTATGTCCCCCCTTCTGGGTGACATACAAGCCATCCCTCCTCAGCAGTTTGGCTTTCGTCCGGGGCACTCTAGGTCGCAGCAGTTGCTGCGCGCTGTGGAGGCTGCAGCCCTGGGTTTCCAGGACAAGGCATTCACCTCGGCGGTTTCTCTGGACGTGGAAAAGGCTTTCTCTACGACCTGGCACGCGGGTCTTCTGTACAAATTCATCCAACTGGAGCTACCCACTCAAGTCATACACCTTCTTCACTCTTTCCTAAAGCATAGATTCTTCACTGTCACAGTGGCGGGAAAAACATCTACTCGAAAGTCTATCCGCGGCGGAATCCCCGAAGGTTCTGTGTTATCCCCGACGCTGTACAGCGTCTATGTGGCTGACCTTCCCACTGAACAGCACGTCAACATAGCACAATATGCTGACGACGTGCTGCTATTTTCAACAAATAGATACTCACGCAGAACCTTCAACCCCATCCAACGTTACCTAATCCTCCTCCAGGAATGGTGCACGCTTTGGCAATTGTCCATTAATACGGAGAAAAGCCAAGAGATATTGTTCACCAAGCGCCGCTTTCCCGCCAACTTCCCCAAATTCACCTACTTTGGGCAAGGGATCAGATGAGATAATTCAATTAAATACTTGGGAGTCAAGCTGGACAAGGGCCTAACTTTTCGGGAACACATCCAGCAGCAAGCGCATCGGTCGTGAAGTGCCATGGCATCACTATACCCTGTGTATAGGTCAGCGATGTCTGTTTAGTTAAAGTTGCACCTCCTTATGGTTCTGGACCTCCCTGTCATGCTCTATGCGTGCGAATTCTGGGGTATGGCCGCAGGCTCGAACCTAGTTCTGCTCCAACGTGCACAGAATAAATGTCTTCGGATTATTTATTCTGTTTGCACAAGGTTCCCCGTGAGACTATTTCAAGAGGCTTCATCCCTCCTCTATGAGAAGGATGACATTAGGCGCCGGGCCACCAAGTTCTTCGAGAGTTTGCCGCAACATCAGAGCGCCCTAGTCAGATTCCTTGGAGACTATGTACCTCGTGAGCGTCGCTTAAAGCGATACCGGTTACTCCGCATGTTTTGCTGTCATTACCGGTAACCATATGATACCCATTCCAGCCTAAACTAAATTACAGCTATTCAAAATTACTTCTGGAAAACTCAAAATTATACTTATCTTCTTCCAAGTTTATTAACTAATCCATCCGTGGTGCACGCTGTCTGTGGCACCCGGACCGTCATTCCCCGAGGAACAACAAGCTACCTCCCTTCTCTACACCCACTTAATTTACACCCGTCATCCTGCAACTTCCACATGCCGCCACTACTTGGTAAAGCTCTTCCCTGAGCAGGTACACGATTTGACCACCCTTCGGGCTGTACCAAACAGCCTGCCAGTCTGGAATTGAATTGAATTGAGGTTTTTTTTTCTATAGAAAACTATACCAAGATATAATAAATAACAGATTTGTCAACAATTACTGCACGAGTTCAGCGCAATCTAACATTCAAGACGAAATACTTTCTTGTGAGTAGTGTTCCTCTTGTGAAAAATAAAAAAATAAAAAATTTGTGGGATACTCAGCTACATAAACTACAGCGATAGCTACAAACCTCTTCAGGATAGTTAATGATATATATTATAATATTAAGTGATTGACTTCAATTGATGTCTGTAGTACTCTACTTACTTTACTCTTTTTATCAGTAGCAACAAGTCTCTCTTTCATAAACTACAAGTGTACATAGTCCATAAGTTGAAGCAACTTCAATGGAGAGCCATCAATTTGATGCACAGCAGATTAATGACTAGAAAAATGGAATGAAGCACTTGTAGATGTGATAATGAGGTTCATTAGTGAATATGGGAACACATTTCAGTGCACTGAGAAGAGAACGGAGGAATTCTGACATTTTCTTCTCTGTCAAATAATCTCGAAATCCTCTAAGTATCCCTCTCTCTTTGAAAGTCCAAAACGATGACATGGAGCCCTCATACTGGTTTCATCATGTGTAGCTCCAGTATTTTCAGGTTAATTCCATGAGTTCAACATTTCCTCATATTCAGACATAGCAGTATCCTTCACTGCAACAAACGATTCTACATCCGCTGTTTTAGACAATCATAAAATCTGCTGGCTCAATATGTCTTCTGGTTGTGTCATTTTTCAAAGTAATTCCTGTAAAGTTTAGCTCTCCTACTACTTTGAGAGCTTTGCAGTAGTGAGGACCTTTACTTCGAAGACCAACAGCTAAATTCTGATTTTCCGCTGTGCAAAGTAAAGTGTGATATCTCGTGAGTGTAGCTCAAGACTTAGTTCTGATAACTCTTGAAGGACATTTCACATTAAGGCTAAGTTGAGAATGAAACCAGATCTAATGATACACTTTAGTAAACCATCATACTGCCTCTGTTAGTTGACTCGATACTTTCATCGTCTTTAACAGCTAAGAAGTGTGCAACCAAAGTTTTTAAGTTTTTCCACATTGCTGACACGATTCTGAAGATCGCTGCTATTCATCTTGTGTCCACGGTTCTGTCTATTTTCAAAATTACAGTTTCGAGGAGCTCTGCTTTTTGTTTCAACATTTAAGCATTCTTCGGTGAGTGGTGCTATACTGAATAGCTTGTCTAAGAGAGATCTGAAGTGATGTGATGGGAAGTATCTTTTAGTTACGTCACCAACTGACAATTGAGGTCCGTAGCTAGCACAATGCCAAACCAAAACTTGTCGGAAATTTGGTCTCAATAATGTCACAACTAATTTTTTCCTTCACATCATTGCTGCTGCTCCATCTCGCAACTGAAATAAGATTTTCTTTCAGGAAGTCATTAGAAAGTCCCATTGATTCCAAACAAATCAACAATGTGTTGGTAATAGCTTCAGCAGTTACATTGCTTAGCTCAACTATATCAAGGAACATGTCAGCGGGTTCTCTCATGTCAGGGACCTTAGTTCTCAAATGAATTATTATTAAAGACGATAATTGCTAAATGTTGTGTTCTCATCGATAATTAGTGACATTTTGGATCCCGTTTCAGTAATTATTTTAAACAATAAATTTTCATCTATTGCGCAATGTCATTAATATTGTTGTCACGTACATTTCCGGAATGTAAAATGCTGAACATCGTTCTGTTTTGTCAGTTCAATTTCCGTCTCAAAATCATTGAACGACTATTTTTTTTTTCACGAGTATATAAGCAGTGCGGAATATATTTGCCATCACTTCCTTATCGTTCTCAGACACCTTAGTACAAGCCTTTTCAAGAGCCTTCTCTGTAGCACGGCCGGAGCTTGATGAGTGGAACTTTGTTTAAATATATTTTTCCGCAAACACACCATGTGTTGCTTTCTTGAAACAGCAGATGGCGACACAGAGTTTAGTCCAAGATTGTGCAATTTTCTTTCCATGTTTATTAAGTTCTACACCCAAAAATTCTACTTATTAGTAAATTTTGTAAGTAACTTTTTATATTTGAAACCGTTAACCACTCATTGCTCCCAAAATTCACCTTTTTGATCCAAAGTCCAACATTCTGGAAGATCATCTGACTTATTATATTACACAGGTTCATTGCTTTGGTTCTCTGTATTTTAACACGTGTGTTCAATGTTTAGGTTTTCACATGTACTTTTGTCACCTGCTAACAGTTTCTGACTATTTACTCACACAACTACCATTTAGATAATTCAACCTTTTATGTGGGAAACCGTGACACAAAGGCCACGTTATATTTACTGACTGATAGATAAATGGCAGGAAGTACTGCCAACCAAACTATTCTTTCTACAAGAATATGTATTTAACATAGTGTGGGTTTTAATGAGATGGATGTTTTGTTGTAGTGACATTTGGTCTATCCCTTACGGTTTACCCGTCGTGTAAGGGTCATCCAGAATGACGAAAAATTCTGACAACATTCCCAGATGATTTAAGATTTACATTTCATTTCTCGAGAAATATATTTAATCTAGCACAATTTATAGAAATTGCTACAAATTCTGTCAAAATCTGAACGTACAGTAAACGTTCAATGTAATAAATCTAGACTGGCGACTTTTCTAGAAGATCTTTACTTCTATTCTTGGAAGTTACATAAACCAAGTTTGGTGTTTAACAACGTTTGATATCTGAGCTATGTTGTCTACACACACTTGGAGAACTGATTTCTGAAAACGCGTTACTTTTGCTTTTAGGGAGTTATCAAATATGTGTCTGTGATGAATTCTCGCGATCAAATATTTAGATAGATTACTAAACTTGACCCACTTACACTAGGTATGTAGTAGGGAATGTAAATCCTGTACCGAGATATGACTTTGGTAGAACTCTGTATGATAAAAATGTTGTAACATCATAAAAATAGTAGATGACAAAAACAACCTCCCGCCTCAAGAAACTCAACCTTTATACGAGGAAAATTCTGAAAGACTTTGTTTATTTTTTGGAAAATATTTCTATCAATTTATCTCTAATGACCATCAAAGTACCTTATGTTTATTATAAAAAACAAAATGTACAGATGCAATATACAGGAAATGACAACTTTTATATTCTGTAAATTGTCATATCTGTTCCCACTGATTTGTGTTTAATTTTCTTTGACTTATAAGTCATAACATGTGGACAAGCTCTTAGTATATATAAAATCTAATATTATTAAGCAGCACAATTTATGACACTTAATTTATCTAATTATCTTTGAGGTCTTAGTGATAGGGCGGACTGAGGGCATACCACGTTAAATGTCTGCAGTCGACAGCTCCTTAGTTATAGTGATTGTCCGCCAGGAGAGATACTCAGTAACTGACAACTGAACTGGAATTGCACACCAGAGATGGCGCCACAGGTAATATCCAATACTGATAATGAATTTCGGTAATTAATTACCAAGTGTTGTAACATATTTTAAGTCTGTTCATTCCTCAAAGGTTTAATTAAATTTTCCTTTATTGCCCTAAAACGAACAGCAGCATCAGTGAGTACAGGGATGATTTCCAAAAACATAAGTAATGCTGTATAAGAAAGGAAGTCTTCTAACGCATATATATTTTGACTGTTTTGAGCCCGTAAGGGGCATAACACAATGCAATGCACTGCTGTATCTCTTTAAATTGGTTGCAACTTGTATCTATAATGAGTGTTATACTGGGAAATGTCTCTGTTTCTTAGTTAACAATGTCATTTGAGCCATAGGATTTTAACGCAATTGCTGTTAAGGAGAACACTTGGTAAGCCGTATTCAAGTTCCCGAGGAACTCGTTGGTGATTACTGAAATGCTGCATTGTTCTAACAGAACTTGTCACTTCGTCTTATAAACACGTTCTATTACTTGCAAGAAAATAGGAGAATGCATCATGTGTCGCTGCATAATGCCTCTAAATTTTCATGAGTGAAGCTTTAAAACTTAAATTTGCACGATAAAGCTACAAAGTTCACATTAGAAATTGAGAACATTAGTTAGCTCTTCTTCCTGGATCTAAACATATTAAAATTAACAATAAATTGAAGTTTGGCATTTATAGGAAATCACTCACTCTGATGACTACATAAAAAATAAAAGTTTGTAACGGGAATTAATTGGACTATTCGTAGTTAATTCTGTTTTCTTACTTGGATCCTCTTGTACAAGGCATCCACGCCAACATCAGCTCCAAAATAATGTTCATACGTTCACTTCCATGATTATTTTGAAGTATCAATCGAATTCTAAATAAGTCATGAGACATGTGTTTCAAGGCGTGGTTCGGAATAAAGAACTCAAATTATTTCGATGAATTCTTATTTTGTTATAGCTTCACTAAACAAGACTGAAGAACATATCACTCTCAAAGATTATTATTGACTTCTCGTCACTATCGTTACTTCTAAATTCTGTGATTCGCCGATCCAATGGCACGTCACCACATCACGTCATACCACGTCACACCACTACTACTTCGGCCAATCACAGAACTACATATATTTTATAAATCCATAATTCCTCCGAACATAACCCAAAAATACTGTAACAAATGCCCCTCTTTGAAATATATGGAAAATAACCAAATAAAGGAATTAACAATCTGTTTCCATACATTTCGAAGAACGGCCCCAATTAACAATGTCGTTTACAACAATGAACTGTAACATAAATATAACATATACAAAATATAACAATAAACATACATTGGATGAAGTACAATAATAAATGAACATTTGACAACCACTTAGCGTTATTCTAACACATTTTTTTAACCATATATCTTTGATTTCATGTGAGGGTGTGCCCCGCCCCAAATTTGCACTAAAGCATCTTTATATTTAACAATTTTAAATTATTGACTATGAACAATCATTCTATAACAATATAAATTATTTTAACAACTATTTGCAAACGAACATATATACAATTAAAATGAAACAACTGAATTGTGCCCAATTTATAAGCAATTTATATGCAAAAGAATTCTCTGTTTATTCATTCATGTTGGGTGATTGGCCCACAGAATTGATTTCTCTAGCTGTCCTGTATCAATATTCGTAACTTTTGAACAGTTAGTGTGATACATTTTTCTCAGTTGGCTAACCTGATCTTTGCAAGCATCCAGAAATTGGTAAATCCATCTTTTGCTTTTATGTACATCATAACGTTGTTTGAAGGTTAGGTTAGTTGTGTGTTCAAATCTTAAAGAAAACAACATGATTTTGTGTGGTGTATCATACATGTGACCACTATGATCTTCATTGTGTTTGTGTTTGTGTGAACATTTCGTGTACATATACATTACAGTTCACATCAAAATACCTATTGGTTGAACTTACAACATACATATTCTGATAATCACCTGTATCAAAATATTCATTGTTTGGTAAGTCAACATTTGTCTGTAAGTTTCTGATTTCTTGTTTCACAATGTCCTGACCTAACCTAGTTTCCTGAATTATTTCTCTTAATTCCATAATTTCCTGTCTATCTTCATTCTTATTCTGTTCTATTGTTTGCAATAACCTTTCCATATTCTCTTTACATTGTTTTCTTCCCTCTCTAACTTCTCGTGCTATCTCACCTCTCAATTCCTGTTTTAACTTTTGTGACAAAGTAACCTCTAAATTACTTACACTTTCTGCCAATTCCTGTATTACGTCAACATCTAAATTGCACATACTTTGTTTCAAATCTCTAATATTATCTTTATTCTGAGCTAATTCTTGCCTCAATTCATTTATATTTTGTTCAAGATCTTGTTTTAATTCTGATTTTACATCACTCAACTCTGATTTCAACTCTGATTTCAACTCTGATTTTACATCACTCCACACTGATTTTAAATCTCCCAACATTTTCGCTAACCTTTCTAACATTAACTCGTTATCTTTGCTTAATCCTACATCCTCCCTACTCATTCCTACACTATCACTAACTTCTCCTTCCACTATTATTTCTTTTCTACTCGCCATCTTTTTAACTATTTTCCGACTTCTTAGCAAAATAAATCTACTACTACTATTTTTTTTAATTTCACTCACTTAAACCAGTTCTCTTTTTCTTCTTTCTTCTCTCTTATTTCGCCCTTCCTTTTATATTCCCACGGAGCTGTACGATGTTTTAATCTCTTCTTCTTTATACAATTCGGCCCCACGTTTCGGCGCCATTTGTAACGGGAATTCGTAGGACTTTTCGTAGTTAATTATGATTTCATTCTTGGATCCTCTTGTACAAGGCATCCACGCCAACATCAGCTCCAAAATTATGTTCATACGTTCACTTCCATGATTATTTGAAAGTATCAATCGAATTCTAAATAAGTCATGAGACATGTGTTTCAAGGCGTGGTTCGGAATAAAGAAGTCAAATTATTTCGATGAATTCTTATTTTGTTATATCTTCACTAAACAAGACTGAAGAACATATCACTCTCAAAGATTATTATTGACTTCTCGTCACTACCGTTACTTCTAAATTCTGTGATTCGCCGATCCAATGGCACGTCACCACATCACGTCATACCACGTCAAACCACTACTACTTCGGCCAATCACAAAACTACATATATTTTATAAATCCATAACTCTTCCGAACATAACCCAAAAATACTGTTACAAGTTTCAATCCTTCGTGACGCAAGTTTGCTGTTTTTAATACAAGGGTCTTCAATAAGGTAGGTTCTGTTTCAATTTACCTGCGCTGCAGCGCTGAGCTCGCAGTTCCACACATACGCGGTAGACGCTATGTATCAAGGAGAAGAAACGCGCCATTGTGAGAGCACTGTCAGCCACGTACGCTTTGTTGTGCTTTTTACAATGTCGATGTTGATTGAAAGTCCCGCAGCTTGTGAAATCAGATCTGTGATTCGTTTTCTGAATGCTACGAAGGTGAAACCAGTTGAAATTTATCGGCAAATTTCCGATGTCAAAAGATGCTGTGTTTCTTCACGACAACGCACGACCACACAATGCAAATGCGACGAAAATCATCCTACAGAGATTTGGCTGGGATGCGTTTGACCACCCCTCGTACAGCCCTGACCTCGCTCCTAGTGACTTTCATCTGTTTTTGCATCTCAAGTCTTTCCTTGGCGGTCAACACTTCAACAATGACGAAGAGCTGGAAAAAAATGTTTCCAACAAGTTGAAGACACAGGCGGCTAACTTCTACGAAGAAGGTATATAAAAACTCCATTCTCGCTATGACAAATGCCTGCAAAATTTCGTTAGGTATGTGGAAAAGTAGTTTAAGGGTTTTAGAATTTCGTGCAATAAATAATTTTTCTGTATCTGTACAAAATTTAATTTTATTACCCAACAGAGCTTACTTTCTGGACGTATCTTGTAGTTTCATTTACAGGTTGATAATTATCTGTTTTAACAAAGAACAATTAAATACAGAACACAAACACATTATTAACAATGCTTTATTTAAAGTTTTAATGAAGATTTTATATACAAAATGTTAGAAAAATTTAAATATAAAAAATGTAAATGGTGTTTTCAGTCTTAATAAAGTTAAAACCGATTTCATTTTCAAAAAATTTACTTAACATACATGGGCAAACGAAAAATTACAAAACAAATTTGCAAAGAATTTGGTTTAGTACTGTAACCTCAAAGTAAATAAAACAGAAAAAATTTACTACATTTTTCTAAAAAAGACAAAACTTCAGATAACAAAAAACCTGACATTTATCAAGTTAACTGTTTAGAATGTGATAAGGTTTACATTAGTAGGACCAAACGTAATTTAGAAACCAGAGCGAAGGGACATTTCAGAAAAATTAAATATAAACAAAAGATAAATCGGCACTGGCTGATCAATGTTCATCATCTAAACATGAAATACACGCAGAAGTTAAATTATTGAACGAACCGATAGATTTAATAGTTTGGGAGAACATATTTATTTTGAAAAATGAAGATCGTGAATGAATTTTGATATACCAGAATAGATGTCATCAACAACCGACAGATGGCAGTAAGGTAGGGAGCTATTCTTCAACTTCCGGGAGCGGCCAAAATTTGTTAGTGTGTTAGTGGTCGTTGACAGGTTGAAAATGAAACAAAGTTGTTTCGAAACCAGTCCCAAACAATTGTAAACAAGATAAGTAATAGTGAAGTTGTGCTACCACAGTGTTTAGTTATTCTCAATACATGTTCGTGTCGTGCTTAATTTAATGCGGAGGACCACCTTGATTTTAGCAGTAACCAAGGAAACTTATTTTGTGGACTGCACTCGATAGAGATGTGTTCATATCACTAGATAAATTTATTGCACACGCTACATTTCTTATGTGAATAATCATGAAGAAGACAACAATACATTTAATATTTGAGATAAACTAAAACGGTTCCTTCATTGCAACAACAAGCTGCACGCAGCCACACAACGAAGCACATGACATGTCTCAAGATGTCTGTAACTCTAAAGGAAGAAGAAGCCTCTTTTTTGCGCGCTGGCGAGTCACATGATCGGCTGGCCGCATAACCGGCGCCAAGTGAAATATTCATGCGCCCGCCGGAACAAATGACGATAATGACGCAAACAACAATTTTAAAAATAGGAAGAAAGATTTGTTAAATTTGAGAATATTTGACTTATTAATACGTGCAATCTATAGGAATGTTTGTGTATAAATATTTTTAATATGGAAGTACTCTTATTAGAGATAATTACATTTAAATAACATGCAACTGCATGTAGAAGAATCGGTTTTCAGTATATTTTACATACTTGTATATACCGCGACAAAGATGACAAAAGACGTAAGCCTCGCCTAAAACTGCTTTACTTTCACCAAAAAACGTTAAAGGTATACTAACGTACAATCACTTTCTCTTATCTACAAATACACAACTTGAGTACGACTACTTAATTTTTCATTATGTCTCTTTAGTACACACGAACTTGTACTACTAGTAATCTGTGTGACATTTTTTAAAACTCTCTGTGAATAAAACAATTAAAAACGGAAAAGTCGGTTAAATAGTAAAATAGTTGTTAAATTGAGCATTTTTCAAGAAATTGTCTTAAAATAACATATATTTAAGACATTTTTGTGAGAGTAAATATTTTGTTGGGTTGTTCAGATTTTGAATAGCCTTTCTTGGACTTAGAGTGTAGCGAGGACCCGGTCTAAGAGCTGCACCTAAGTTTTAGGCTACCTCAGCGAAACTTACAGCGGTACGTAGTTACACGTGCCACTTACAGACCGCAAAAACTTATGCGGTAAATCTAGTACAACCTAACCTGGACTAGACCATGCTCGTCTCTTGATGTATTTCGTACATTTGTTCGCTTCTTTTACGACTTTCATATAATTTTATCTTTGTAGCATTACAGTTGAGTTTACCACCAGAGCTCCTCAGAGTTAGCTCTGTGCTTTACGTTTATTACGTCTGCTTCATCATATCTCGTTCAGCACTTCATAGTACTTCATATACATCTCAAAACCTGTATTTCTGGTAAAAATTCGATATACAAACTTGGATTCAAATGGAGAATTATACATAGCACAAAGGTTAATGTGGAAATGTGTATAGAATATCATGTTAGCATCTAGAGATCTCATCTCTTCTGCGTTACGGTTAAATTTGTTTTTATAATTACTACAAATTTGTAATTTAAAGCAGTGTATTTGCAGTATGTAGCTCAGTTTGATTGTCTTATGCTAATATGGACTTAATTCGTACCTGGTCTGAGGAAATTTGTTGACAGTATTATACAATTCTTATATATAATATTTGGCACTGTAATAGTTATACAAAGAGACACACAATATGGAAATGCTATCAAAAGTTTTAAAATCATTAGTATTATTGTAAAATGCAAAACCTTCGTTAAAGTATATAGGAAACAATTTATAGGGAAGGAACACAGTATGGGTAAACTCTCACGGACACAATATGGACATTCTGTGTAGTATATAAGAACGGCTGGCATGATAGTGTAGCGGGGAGGTCCGAAGCTACAGGGTCAGTCTTCGGAGTTTAAACATACTTAAATCATGCACTAGATAACCTACTTGGCGCTTAATGTGACACTGGGCCGCAGTGTACAAAGTGGCACTAACCCATGTAGCGACTATGACTTCCCTTTTGAACAATTTTATAAACATTCACTACTGATATATGAATTACGCACGACTTAAAGTCTACGATTCTGGAAGACATGTTACAATGTGTAAAAGTACTGTATCTACACTTTTCTATTTTACTAGCAAATTATTATAATTTTGAATAATGAAATTACGAGTAATTTATTATTTATAGACATATTGATGTCCTTTATATTTAACTCTATTTTAATAAGAGTTAGAAATAGTTACCAATTATTACCACAGTCTATTGTCATCGGTCAAAGAACAATTCATAAAGGCAGCCACATACTGTATATGAATCCTTTTATATTCATGCTCTATAATAAAAATTATATCACACTTTATGCAAACAGAAGTTTAAATTAGCATTCCCAGAAAACGGGGAACCTTCAATTAATTTAATCGGGACATTAGAAAGTGTTTTCACCAATAAAACTTGTTTTATACGGAAATGAATTTGGTGTTAGAATTACTTGATCTTCTCTACTCTGAAGATGTCTACTCAAAGGATGGAGTACTCGTTGATGACGTCTATTGAGTTGCTTGGTGATTCATCATTCTACTTAAGAATCTCCAATAGTGCGATGTCTTTTGTAGATTTTTGTGAGATCTTTGAACACGTTCAAAATTGTCTTATAATATAATATTAGTGTGGTACCTATTTTATTTTACTAGTTATAAAACATATTTTACTGTCATGTATGATATGGTCCGCTCACTGCAATTTTTTAACCGTTTAAAAACTTTAATTCGGTCGTAGAAACTAAAAAATAAAATATAATCTAAAAACTATACGAGTATCTATTCAATTACTCGAATTTTGTGATAATTCATGAAGATATTTTCAAAGAATGAATGTGTTGAACAAATAAATTTCGAATTCCTCAAAAGTCCTAACAGTTTTTAGATGTAATCACAATTTTCCTGAAGTTTTAATTAAATTTCAACATTTGTTAAGGACCCTGCCCTCTACTGACGATTCTCCTCATATTTGATTGCTGCAAGTATACTCTAACCTTATAACTTGCAGTTGGGGTGTTCTTTGTCCATATGCTAGGGTAAACCACTGGAAGGTGGCTCTGTTAGGAACAGAGGAGAGCTCGACTTGGCTGTAGAGACTTTAAAGACCTCAGTCTGACGGAGCCGAGAACATTACACAAATTGCTAGCCTTAAGGAGCTATCTCTCACTAAAGATCTTTCATATGTCGAGCTACTGACTATGTATCTGTACGTCGTCATAGTCACATTTGAGTGTTCTCTCTGTTTAACTTTGGATAAAATAAAGAAAAGACTTAATGTGTTCATTTATATGTAACTTCAAAGCAAGATTATTTGGTACAGGCTGTACCGTTTTGTGATATTCACGTTTTGATGGCCATTCCTTAGATGGAGAATTGCCTTCTTTGTTATTCAGAGTTTTTGTTTTTGGCAGTGAGCTGCGGTTAAAAGGATGAAATGAAAACTTAATCCCAACATAATGGAAAATAAGATGTCTGACTTCAAATGTAAACAGCTAATACATTAAACTAATTGTAAGATACTAGAAGTAGTAGCGTAGCTGCACCAGACATTACAACGAGATTATAGGAAAGTCTTTTCAAAACTTTACATATAGAAGAAGTACTAACTAGATAAAGGGTTCTGGTCTGTTACATTCATATGGATTTCTGTACCACTCTGCTGAATACTCTATTAACTCACCTATAAACTAATATATATCCACTGCATGCTTAATTATAACAACAAGGAGTAATGATTTCGTTATTGTAATTTAAAGTGAAATGTTACAAATTTATTTTGAAATAAGGCGAATGACATTTTATTTAGTACTACAGAAATGTACTCAATTAAAATAAAATAATTATAGACACATTTTAATAACTATTTATCTTACATAATTTGATTAGATTTTATATAATCGAATATGAACGGAGCATTCGTTTAATGCAACCTGACAAGTCTGGGCTGGCAGAGCATTGCTTTGATAACGACCATAGAGCCAACTTTCGGGAGACGACCATCTTGGCAATATGCAACAGTTAGAGGGAGAGGAGAATTAAGGAAGCGTTGGCTATTTCCTCTGAAAGGAGTACGCTTTATCGTGATGCTGGATTTCAGTTTAGCTCCTCTTGGAAACCGGCCTTAAAAATGGTAATCCGTCGAATTAAGAAGCAAAAATCAGTACATCTTGACAATCAAGTTAAGTATTTACGTTTCTTTGACACAATTTTCTATACTCACGCCATCTCCTGGCCTGGCATTTAATTTACTGAAAACAGTCTTTGTTTCAGTAATGCGATTTTTGATAGTGTTTTGTCTTTGTTTATAGTTGTGTTATATCCAGTATTTCATTTGTGGTTACATTCTATAAATATCCTGATGATGGAAGCGATGTACACTCCCGAAACGTTTATATCTGATCGTCTTTTCACCTGGCTTGTTGCCCGAGGATAAAGTGAGCGCATTGGTCGCCAGGAAAGCTTCAGTTCTTATTTTACCAGGAGAGACAGCGCTTCTAAGTTTGTACAGTAATACAAATCAATAAGCTGGAATAATAGATTAACAAACTAACGAAATGAAAATTAGCAAATGATTTAACACATTTCCTTAGAATACGATACAAGTATGTGATGCTCAGATGTTTTACAGCTGGTCGGTATATAACGATTATGAAATACCAATCTTGTTGTATGTACAGAACGAAAAGAGAATGTCTTACACTGATATGACTTTTTCTTCTAGCTATTGAAACAAATCCTTATTGCTCTGACTAATTAATTTTATTCGAGATAAACATTATGGTATTGTAGGTCCAAGGGAATATGGGAATACAGTAGACTTTAGGTGATAAGACTACCAACAGCTAAGTATTTATTTCTAAATTGCGTCCCCTTTACATGAAGAGAAGGGGAAAGAAATTGAGAGCAAAAGAACGTAAGAAAAAAATTGAAGAAAGAAGAATAAACAGCAAAATGTAGGGATGAGACAGGAGAAAAGGAAAATGAAGGAAAAAGAATATACTAAAGACAGATTTCTTTTTATATATATATATTTTTTTGTAGTTTTATGCACTCCAACGTTTTTTTTTTGTTTTTTGTTTTATTTTTTTATTGTTTTTGTAATTTAGGTCCTCCACGTTAAGTGATATCGGACGGTGAATGAATTGCGTGAAATGGCGCTCAAATGAGTCGAGGGTCCATGGACTTTAGAGTTACCTGAAATTGGCCTTGAAGGATAAGGGAAAAAACCCGGAAAAAACCTTATCCAGGTAACTCACCCAGACCGTGATTTGAACTCGGGACCTCTTGAACGTGAGGCAGACACTCTACCGCCATGCAATCGAGGCGGGTTACTAAAGACAAAAAGAAGTATAAATGAATGAAACAAAGAAAGAACGAGAGAAAATAAGAAAGAACATAAGAAATAAACTGAAATAAGCTTAAATTGCAAAATATAAATCAGCAATAGCTATATCTCCGAAATTATTAACTCAATTCCAATCATTTACTTTTTTATTAAATGAACTATATTGAATTTTACTTTATTTGAATTTTATTCTTTATTTAATATCATTTCACGTAGGACATATCTAAGATGATATAAATGTGTCAAATGAAGCTGAAATGAGTCCAGGTTCTGCAGAGTTTAGAGTTACCTGATATTCCTCTTTCAGAATAAGCAAAAAGCTTAAAAAAGGTTATCTAGATTACTCCCCCTGATCGAGATACAACCTTGACACTTGCTGAACCTGAGACAGACATTCTATCACCACGTTACAGATGTTGACTTTCTCAAATGACAATCTACTGTACTCCTATACTACTTTGTGAGGGCAGCACATCAGTTCTTTATCCAAGTACTTTATGTTAATGGAGATAAACGTTCACAAAAATAATTCCATTAGATATTTGGTTGTAGATGTAACAGCAATACAGAAAACTGAAGTGATAGTCAAATGTTTAGGAAGATTAAGTGAAGCACTGTAATGATGTCATAAATCTCTACTCTTGTAAAGTCTATTCTTACAAACACTTATTGCTCTGTGTACTCCATGTTAAAGGTTATCTTTGATTAGATTTTCGCTTTGTGGTCGGCTAGGTGTTTGCTTGACCAGGAAATACAAAACAATAAATAACACCTCTCATTATGACAAAAACGTAACATTACAATCGCTTTTAGTTTCTTTTATAATTCTTATAAATAATCACTCTATCACTATACATAAAGAAGGACCGAACTCAGTAACCATTACTGTGATTATTTTATAAAACGTTCCATTTTGAAGTTGCTGACGTCATTATCTGATGCCGGAGTTCTATGCCGTTATATTAGAAAGGGCCCCCTACGTGATCTTCTCTGTGGCAGTTTCAAACAATCGAAGTACGATACCGGTCGTCCAACATTAAACTGGATTACAGACAAAGGAAAAGAGTAACCACTTACTTTCAAATTCCTGGTACAATTTAACAGGTGAGCAAACATTAAAACAAATATCTGCTCTGCTGGCCATTGTGCTAACAATCAGCAAATGTTACATCTAAATAGATATACACATTTTGTAGGAAATAGCTACAGATTTTGAGACACCATAAATAACAAATGTGCTGTTACACTCACATGTCTTCTCTTGTACTCCACGTGATACTCTTACAAATACTTATTCCTCTAAATACTTCCGCTTGATCACAATAAACATTATCTTATTGTTAATTTTCTTGAAGTTACAAGGTATTATGGGAATACAGTAGACTTTAGGTATAGTCAAGTGTCTCAACACTAGACGCTGTGTGATCGTATAAGACTTCCGTGCTCTTTGTAAATGTAGCAGAAAAAAATGGAATGAAGTTTTTACATTAGAAGAAAATAATAAATGTTTAGAACATTCAAACAAATGACAAGAAATATTTTGTAGACGGCTGCTCCATAACAAATTATATGTTTTAGAGACCTACATTATTTGTACATTAAGATTTTGTGTATGTCTTGTGGCTTCCGAGTTATACAAAAGTCATTCACAATGTACAGGACTTTAGAGAACTTTTCCAGAAAGTTCGAGATGTACATTTCATTTCGAGCTGTATCCTGAAAGATGCTGAATTAGTATACCAAGTAAGATGTTTAAGTGAAGTTACGCGTATTAATTCGCAGTTATACAGAGATGTTCGCAGTCACATTTTTTTTTTTGCTAAAACAGCTTATCTTTTAAATTCCGTGGTTGTCAAAACGTGAATTTTTGTGAAACTTTGCGTTCACATTTGGAATAAAATAATGTACTTCACCAACGTATTATATATAGTAGAAAAATGTTAATAAACTTAAAATGGGTAGCGAATGTCATGCCACTGTCCTATGATGAATTCTCTCACACTCACTCACTCTTCTATGTTACGGTTAAATTTGTTTAGATAATTAGTTCAATTTAGAGAAATGTAAGTAAAATTCTGTATATGTAGTCTGATACTCAATGTATGTTTTGTTAAAATACTCATTACCCATAGTTGGTCTGAGTTTGATCCCAGTACCATGTCTTGCTTATGTGAAATGTTTTGCTTTGTACTAGTTATGCAATTGAGCACAGAATATAGAAATACTATAACAAGTTTTAACATTATTAGTGTTATTATAAAATGTAACTAAGTCGTAAAACTATGTAAACATTAATTTATACGTACCGAAAACATAGTGAGCAAACTCTCGCGGATACAATTCGGACATTTCCTGTAGTATATAAGAACGGCTGGCATGACAACTTAGCGGGGAGGTCCGAAGCTACAGGGCCACTCTTAGGTGTTCATACATGCCTCTAAACGATTGAAGAGTTCCAAGTCCTTTGCGCGAAATGCGACTCTAGGCCACGGAGTACAAAGTGGCAGCAAACCATGTAGCGACCATGACTTCCCTTTTGAATAATTTTAAAACATTTACTAATGATTCGCAAATTACTCATCAAACTTTTCCCTTGCAGCGTCGATATTTTGGACAGATCTCTACTTTCGGTATTTAACTGGATTAAATATGAAAGTGAAGTAGTCTTGATTAGACAACGTACAGATAATATAGATTAGGCATGTTATCGTCCTACATTGGGCTTGAAGATAATTACTCGATTATTCTTATCACATTATCTTCGACGGATTAAACAGCAGTTTATATAGGCAGTTACAGCAGCTTATATGAAGACTTCACACTAAAGTAACCCAATAAGAATTATAGCAAATTTAATGCCGAAAGAAGTTTGAAATTGCATTCCACGGAGACAGGGAAACTTCAACGAAATTAGTCGAGATAATAGAAAGTGTTCTCACCAACAAAATGTGCCTTATAAGGAAATGAACATAAAAAATTACGAACAAAACTTTATGTGGCATCTACTCTTCCACAAAATACTCTTTTTACAAACATAAATTTATCTGTCTTCTATCCCTTCCTGTTCATATTGGTTGTTATTACTTATCTTGTTGGTACAAGGGAATATGAGAATACGGTAGACCAAGGGCATGCAGCACCGAAAACTCCAAATCCAGCAATTTTCAGCCAATCTTGCTGAAATTTTTACCGCTTAGTTCCGATGCATAGTGGAAACAGAATTCAAAATTTGGTTTCTATATCTTCAATAGTTTTTGAGTAATTAATTTTTGAAATTCAAAATTTGGACAACATTCAAACCGCTCCACTTGATGAAAATTTTTAAAATTTTAATTTTTGCATTTCTAAAAATATTGTCACCTAATTATCGTAAGGCACGTTCAGCTAGCAGCAGGGTGGGCGACCGGAGGTATTTAGGCCCACGCCTACCCATTTATCTTGTAGCGCTACGAGGGGATGGTTTGAATAACATCACTATCCATTTCTTTCCCCTCCCCCATTGACGTCTGGAACCTTCAGGATGATTCACATATCCGCGAAACTTCCAGGCACAGGGATCTGCGTATATAAGGGATGAAGTGAGCAGCTCAGTTGAGTTCTGTGCGAGCAGCTGTGAGGAGTGCCGGGCTAGTTAACGGACTGGAAGACGGTGCACGTGTTTCAAAGGAGTTGTACGTAAATGTGAGCGTGCAATGGACCTGTGACAGACGAACTGGTGGATTGTAATTGTGTGAGCTTAGTAATTCTATGTAATCGGCAAGTGCTCCAGCTGTAATTTGGTGGAAATAAAGAACATTTTGAGTTTGTGCAATTGGACCTTTAATTTCACCAACCAACAAAGTCACAACTAGTGTCAGGAAGCGGGACGGCAACATCACCGAACATAACGGCCATGGAATCGGCATTGGAAAAGATTTTGGAGAAGATGATGGAAATGAAGACCGAACTGACCTCGGAAATGAAGACGGCAAATGACAACATCACCGATAAAATGGAAAAGAAGTTGGAGACGGCGAATAGCAACTTGTCCGAGAAGATGTACGAATTAACAACAATGACGGAGACGGCAAATAACAACCTGGTAGCGGAACTGAAAGAAATAAAGACCGAACTGACCACGGAAATTAAAGCGACGAAAGAGGCTCTCGCCACCAAATTTGAAGAACGATTGGCCGGCGTGAAGAATGACGTGACGGAGCTGGTCAAGCGGATGGGCCAAGTGGACGAGCGCGTCGAGTACCTGGCGAACCGCTTCAATGACCTAGAGGAAAAGGCCGACATTAACGCCAAGTCCCTGAATGCCATGGTGGAGGACGTCGTCGACAGGAGGTTAAAGGACTTTAAGGCCGACGCGCCGGGACGCGAAACAACGTCTGCGCGCGTCAAACCACCTAAATACAACGGCGCGAAAACTTATCAGTACAGATAACGGCGGCGCCCGAGGACATCTGGGAGGCCCTGGCGAATCGGTTTGGAAACCACCGCTTAGCCGCAGCGTACCGCAGCCAGCTAAAGGCAATTTCACAGTAGCCAGGGGAGAGGCTGCAGGAGTACGCCTGGCAGTTGAGCAACTGGCTATCAAGGCCCCAGCGGACCTCCCACCAGAGTTCGTATCCCGCGAAGCTGCCTACATATTCGTTGACGGGGTACGATAGACGGAGATTCGTCAGCGCCTAATGCTCGGCGATAATAAAATCATCCACGAAGCGCTAACGGCAGCATTAAGGATGGAGGCGGACAAGGTAACAGCTATCCCGACGACAAGAACGAGGAGTGTCCACTACACCGGAGAAAGAAGACCTGCCGAAGGACGCCGGTGAAGACCTAGTGGCCTGTGTTGGGAGTGTGGTCAGCCCGGATAACTGGAGAGGGACTGCCCACCCCAAGAAGAGCAGCCGGAAATCGAGTAAGGCCCATCGTGGAGAGGGGAACACCGGCGCCATCACCACCATCCCCACCGTTAGCCGGCGTATAGATGACAGCCTCATCGCAGACAGTTGGGTGAGAGGGAAGCCGTGCCCCGTGCTGGTGGACACCGGGACAGCCGTGACCATCATCAGACCTGACGTGGCGAAGAATTTGCCGACAAGGAAGCCGTGCCGACCATAGCAGCTTGTTACGGCAATGAAATGAAGTGTGTAGTGTTTAACGCCCGCTTTTACTACATACGGCACCGCAGGCGATTGTTGTGGCATCGCGTGACAAATTGCCTCTGGAGAAGGATGCCCTGCTGAAGCTGACCTTGGGACGGTGTGCCGTGCCTCTGAGGGTGTTCGTCGCAAAAGGGGCTTAGGTGGTGATTCTGGGGCTGGATGCCCTCAGGAACCACGAGGCGACGGTCGACGGCGGCAGGAAGGTCCTGCGGCTCAACGGAGAAGAGGATATACTCCGTCAACGCGAAGAGCACCATGGAATCTGCAGGGTCAGCTTGAACGAACACATGATTTTCCCCGGGAGGAGCAAGGAGATGGTGACGACGCGACGGAAGGCCAGAGAAACGGGAACATGATGCTGGACCACAAGACGTCTATACAGGGACAATGTGTAGTCAGGGCATTCTCGCCGTGTCGAGAGGATTTGCCAGTGAGACTGCTGAATCCAACGGACACCGATCACGACATCCAGGTCGGGACGGAGTTGGTAACGTGCGGGCCCGTGGTAAGCGTAACAGCAATCGACAAGACACAGGAGCCGGTGCCGCGCGAAAATCTGGGACCCCGACTAGAAGGCCTACTGGAGAGGGTGGCCGACCACTTAACCGCAGAGCAGCTGGAGAAAGTTCGACAACTGCTGAGACGATACCAGTGCGTCTCCAGCCAAGGTGATAGTGACTACGGCGCCGCACGGACAAAGTGCTTCACCGCATCGACACTGGGTACTCCCGGCCTATTGGGCAAACACCTAGACGCGTTCCGCTGGCGAAGCAAGGGGTAGTACGAGACATGCTGCAGGACATGAGATCCAGGGGGGAGATTGAAGCGTCTGACCGCCCTTGGTGTTCCCCTGTAGTCTTGGTGACAAAGAAGAACGGTGTGCTGCGCCTCTGCGTAGACTACACAACGCTGAACGCTGTCACCCGGAAGGGCTGTTTCCCCTTACCCCGGATTGACGACACCCTGTACACGGTAGCTGGGGCACAGCGATTCTCGACCCTGGACCTGAAGTCGGGCTACTGGCAGGTTACTCTAGACCCGAGAGACAAAGAGAAGACTGCATTATCGACATACCAAGGCCTTTGGCAGTTCACAGTTATGCCCTTTGGCCTCTGCAACGCACCAGTTACCTTCAAACGCCTCATAGAATCAGTGATGAGAAGACTGACTTACGACGCCTGCCTGTTATACCTGCACGACATCATCTTCGGTAGAACTTTCGAAGATCAGCTACAGAACCGCAGTAAGGTGCTACAGAGACTGCAGGCGACCAACTTGAAGCTGAACGCGAAGAAGTGCCAGCTCTTCCGCAAGGAAGTGAACTACCGAGGCCACACAGTCTGAGCAACCCGAGTGGCCACAGACCCGAAGAACACACAGGCTGTGAGAGATTGTCCTCGCCCAAAGGATAAGAAAGAGTTGCGCAGTTTCCTGGGGCTGTGCAGTTATTACCTACGCTTCATAAAGGGGTTCTCCAACATCGCCAAACCTCTCACTCGCCTGAAAGAACACTGACCTCATTTCTAGACGGACGACACCAAAGACGCTTTCCAGCACCTGAAGAAGGCCCTGTGCGGTGCTCCAATTTTGGTATTTCCACATCCAGGTGGCGCCTTCATTGTAAACGCCGATGCCAGCGACCACGGTATTGGAGGCGTCCTATCTCAAATCCAGGACGGCCATGAGCGGGTCATAGCCTACTACGGCAAGACGCTATCCAAGGCAGAGAAGCACTACTGCGTCACCCGGCGAGAATTATTGGCGGTAGTAAAGACCTTGGAGCACTTCAACAAGTACCTGTACGATCAGCCATTCCACCTGAGGACTGACCATCTCGCCCCAACCTGGCTACTGAGCTTTAAGAATGTGGAAGGCCAGACAGCGCGTTCGGTCCAGAGGCTGCAGGAGTAAGAATTCACCTCGAAAAATCGCAGAGGAAGGAGCCACGGTAACGTACACGCCATGCCACGAAGACCCTCTCCGGAAGAAATGCGGCAAGTGCACAAGAGTGGAAGAGAAGGAGCGTGTAGCAGCAGTCTGATTAGTCACGGCAGGCCTGCGGATGGCTGGGATAGCGCAGGCCTGAGGAGGGAGCAGCTGGTGGACGCAGAATTGGGGCCACTCTTGTGGGAATTGGAGACAGGGACAAGACCAACCTGTGAGGACATTGCACCAAGGAGCGCCACTTAGAAGTTGTACTGGACCGCATGGGACCTGTTGAAGTTCAGCGAGGGCGTGCTGTTTCGGGTATGGGAATCACCCGACGAAAAGACGCAGAGAGAAAGGTGGTGCTTCCCTGGAGTAAGGTCCCGGAATTCTTGGAAAAAGTGCACGCCGGTGCTTCAGAAAGATACCTGGGAGCGAATAGAACGATTGACAAACTACGGCAGCGCTACTACTGGCTGAGGCTCCGAGCAGACCCTGCGAGATGGTGCCCTTAATGTCATGTGTGCGCGACGATTCGCGGACCCTTGCCTAGGAACCGGGATTGCATGTAGCAGTAAAACGTCGGAGCGCCAATCGAACTGGTCGCCGTCGACATAGCTGGACCATTTCCGAATTCCGACCGGGGCAAAAAGTACCTGATGATGGGCGTGGACTACTTCACCAAGTGGCCGGAGGTGTATGCCATCCCGAACTAAGAGGCAAAGACAATCTCAGACTGCCTCGTGGAGCAAGTGTTATGCCGATTTGCGGTGCCGTTAGAGCAGCACAGTGACCAGGGTACCAATTTTGAGTCCTACCTAATGAAGGAGGCACTACAAGGGCTTGGGGTGAACAAGATACGCACGACGCCTCTCTATCCCCATTTGGACGGCATGGTCGAGAGATACATCAAGACCTTAGAGGAACACCTGAGGAAGGTCGTGGCCAGCCATCAACAAGCCTGGGACGTCAAGGTGCCACTGTACTTGCTGGCCTACCGCTCGTCAACACACACCACAGTGATGACGCCAGCCAGCTTAATGTTCGGCGGAGAGTTACTCCTTCATTGTGACCTGCCTTCTGGAAGTCCTCCGGGTGCGAAACAGCCATTGACCGTGTATGTGGAGATCCTGGTGGATCACCTCCAGAAAATGGACGAGATGGCTCGCCAGAACATCCAGAAGGCGGGCGAAAAGCCAAAGGCCAAGGGTTCCAGCAAGGTAACCTGGTCTGGCGATACTGCCCTACCCGGACCAAGGGACGCTGCCCGAAGCTCGAGCCGCCATGGCAAGGTCCGTATCTAGTGGTGAAGAGGATTAACGGCGTGGTCTACCACATCCAGAAGGTGCCCCGAGGAAGGATGTTGGTGGTATACCTTGATCGCCTGGCCCGATACGATGGTGCTGTTCGGGACGACCAGCTAGCAGCCGGGTAGGCTACAGGAGGCACTGTGCTCACGCCTACCCATTTGTCTTGTAGCGCTAACGAGGGGAATGGTTGGAAAAAAATTGCTAGCTATCTCTTTCCCTTTCATTGACTCCTGGAACCTTCAGGAATATTCATTTAACTGCGAGACTTCCAGAAACAGCGATACTCCTATAAAAAAGTGGCTGCAGTTGGCGAGTCAGTTCAGTTCTTGGCGAGCAGCCGTAGGAGCGTCGTGCTAGTGAACGGACGGGAAGACTCTGTTCGTGTATCAGAGGAGTTGTACATAATTGTGAGTGTAGAGTGGACCTATGACAGACGAACTGGTGAATTGTAATTATGTGCACTAAGTAATTCTATGTAATCGGCAAATGTTCCAACTGTACGTCGGTGGAAATAAAGAAAATTTTGAGTTTGTGCAATTGGACTTTTAATTTCACGTACCCACAAGGTCACAATATGTACAGTACATACCATCAAAGTATTACTTGGCATATTTATAACAAAAAACAAACGATCTTTGGACTCAAAAATGCTTTACGAAGTCTTCACTGAACACATTTAGAACGTTGTCTTTATAGAAAATGAAATATGTTTAAGTTTGACAATGTGTTTTAAGAAGTACACAGGAAGATCTTAGCTCGTATTGTCAGTTTACTAGTTGTGTAGATGTCTTCGAGAATGAACAGTACTTCTGTATAGGGTAGTCTGATGTTGGGTGCATTTGTTAACATAACTTCCTGTTGTATCTTTGGAAGATAAACACAAATATGCAGTTTGCCATTTCTCCAAAGTTTGTTTATACGTTAACCCGTTCACACACATACATTACCTTATCGACAAATATATGTTTTTTATTTTAGAAGAACCAAATATTAAATATATTTCCATAAACAAAAAATATTGAAATGCAGCAATAGTCTCTAAACTTCTATTTACTCTGACTGAATTCTGTATAACTTTTTTTAATTTTAGTCCATGAGATACAGACGAGGTCTTTGCACACACATATTGAGATATCGTTAAAGAGCGTAATATATGTGAAATTATTTTATCATTCATGATTTGCGAGATATTCTTTGTTTATTGTTCAGTTTTCCAATACCATTATGTCTTAAAATGCTATTCCTCTTTCTGAGCTGGTCAGAAGATCATAGCAATGACTTTGTAACATTAAAGCTAACAGTGTGATTAAATATTTAACTACATTCGTGCTGTATGTACAACAAAGTGAGTAATAGAACAACTCCTTATACGTATATCTAATATTTGTAACAGACGGACAAGTAAACCTTAGTCGAACGGTTGGTCATGAGCAACGTTGTTTTAGTTACAATGTTTGTCCAGAGAGGGCTCCACTAGTAATATGTTATACTGGTAAAGGGTCTTTGTAATTATTAACAACGCTATGCAACAAATTGTAATTTTCTTCTTTATATATAGCTTGGATTTAGTTGTTGTTTGTTGTCTGTAAACGAAGGTTAGCCTCAATAGATATGGAGACAATATCGAATAAACAGTTAGTTGTGCGTCAGAGAAGAAGTCTTCAAATCTAACTATATATCCAGCTATTTCGGCGAATTGCTCCATGGACTTCATTTTAGTAGGATGGTTTACAGTTTGTTGAAACAATTGGATAAAGCAATGCGTGATGAAGAAATTCGATATGCTGTGCCTTGGCTTGAAAATATCAGTGTGGATATCCTAGGTTAATGTGGAAGAAAGAGCATTTGATATATCATCGCGTGATTTTTGCTACCTACTCCAGGTACAGAGAAACGAAAAAAACAGGTATTTGTGTTTAAAATTGTCATTATTATTGGGGATCTGCTATCAAAAGCTGTTGTACTTTAAGATGCTATAATACTTTATGCAATGGATTGCTGTGAAAACCATTCACGGAAAAATAAAATGTTATTGGCATTACATTACTTTGATTTTATTTTCAGATACAAAAATCAAGAAGTGAATGTTCCAATATTGAAGCTGAAGCTCGTTGGAGATTTCCATCATGTTCCGTCACTTGCTAAGTTGTTAACCTCCAAGTTAACATACGCCTGTGAGAATGTGATGCTCGTATTACAAAACCTCCACAATCAGTTATAGGAATTTCTGGATAATTTTGTCCATACTAATTCTCTGGAGGAAATTTTGATCTCAAATTTCAAAGTGCCCGATAGCATAAGACTATGTGTAAAACATGGAATGCACATAGATTTAATTAAGTCATAACTAATTTATAAATGCATTAAATATAACAAAAATAGCATTTATGAGAAAGGACGGCTACCACGGGCCATGAAAAAAGATGAATATATTCAGATCTGTATACTTTTATTTTATTTTATTTATTAATTTTTTTTTTTTTTTGCATTTCTTTTTGTTGACCAACTAAGTGTTAGTTGTTTACATATTGTGTTTCATATTTTAAAATAGATAATGATTTGAGATTTATTTAGGCAGTTACAGAAGCAGTAAATTGCCTAATTAAAGTTATTTCTTCAAATGCTGCAATTAACACACACTTTTTAATGTACCTTAATAAAGTTTACAGTTTCTGGATGACTAGTAGTTAATATTATTAATCTTTTGCCTAATATCAGTCATTCCTCTCAAACTGCTTAATGATATGGCATAGGGTAATACTGTGATTATGTTGTTTTAATTGCTTTTTATACCTCTATTTGTGTATTTCATTACGTGCATGAGGTTCTCTCACAAAAGTTTTTCTTTAACCTTAAGTAAATGCCAGGTAATACCTGGGGAAACTAACCTCATTAATATTGAAACATGTATTATGCTTAATACGTAGCTAAACTGCGTTCTTTGTGATACAATGAATTACTCATGTTATTCCTCACTTTAAACCTTTCAACAATCCCTACAGTTTTATTACAGAAAGTTACGTTAAACTTATTGGTAGAATAATAAAGTTTATCATTTTTTGTTATTTATATCACTTTGTGCAACAGCTGCAGTTTTATGTTAGTGTCTTTGTTTTAAATGAAAAAGGTTATTCGTGTTATTCATATCATTTAAATGATTTACAAATGTATATAATATTACACAGAATGTTTTGCTAAAGTTGCTTTGTAATTAAATGATGTAGACACGTTGCATCACTTTCAAGTGCTTTGAGCTATAGCTACAGTGTTGTGCTGTAGATTCTTTGTAATTGATTTAGTTGAATTACTCATGTTATTTAAGTAAATGTTGTTAGGCTAATGAACCGAATAATAAAAGAAAGCAGTAATTGTCAAAATAATATTATTATTCAAATTTTACTGTCAAATACCACATCCTATTGTAAATTCCTTGAAAGTGCATACAACATTTTCAGGTGTCGTGCCGAGAATTGGCAGCACGTTGTGTGTCATTCGTGTACCTGTCCTAGACGGACTTAACCACTTAATGACAGGATATGTGGGGGTTCTGTAGGGTGGCGGGTTTATTTTAGGTGGATGAAAGAAGGGAGGTAGCCGTAGCTCCTTAACGGTTGCCCACTTGGGTGCAACGCCTCTATGCACCGCTGGTGTGAGAAAATTAAGGAAGAGTTCAATTTAGAATAATGACCAGTATAATGGTTCAAGTAGGTATAATTTTGAAGCTGTAGTTGAAGTAGAAAATATTGTACAGGTACCATGCAGAAAATTCACTGCAAGACTCAGCTGATTATGCGTTCCAATAATGCATTGCTACAGATTACATAAGATAATTATGTGAGCTTTCGGAAAATGCAACACATTTGAAACTGCATTCACAACTCTCAAAGCTCACGTAATTATCTTTGTGCGTCATCTGTAGCAATGCGGTATTGGAACATAATCACCAGCTGGCAGCTGAGCAAGTATGAAAAATACAGCTGTAGTATTCCGGCAATGTAAAGCATTCGGGCGTACGATTTTTAACAATTTAGTTTGCTACCAGAAAATAGGGGCGCTGCGATCACCTCGTGTTGCCAACGATTAACATGGGAGGTTCACTTCTAATAAGTATATGTTCTGTGCTAAAGGCAACCAGTGAAAAGTGGAAAGCCTAGTAACAAACCTTTCTGTTCTTCAGTCGCGAATATTATAAACTGGCGTTACACTTTGTACTACTTGTCACGCCTTATTGATCTTTACTTTAATTGCAGTAAACCTTACAATTTTAATAATTACTATATCTAGTTGTCATGTAAAATCATTAAGACTTGCCTTCCTCGGAAGCGTAGATGGTAGCATGTCTGCCTAACGTTCAAGAGGTCCTGAGTTCGAATCTCGATCAGGGTGACTTACTGGATAAGGTTTTTTTCCGAGGTTTTCCCTTATCCTTCTAAATGAATGTCGGATAACTCTAAGCTCCACGGACCCTGGACTCATTTGAGCATCATTTCACCCAATACATTCACCGTCCAATATGACTTAACGTAGGGGGACTTAAATTACAACAATCATTAAGATGTCATTTTCCATTTTGTTTATTTCTTATGCTTTGTCAGTTATACAAGAGTCACACGAATTTAGAGATGTTCCAACGACATTCCGGAACAATTTAAGATATGTCCATCTAATCTTGAAAGTATTTTTGAACAAATTTTGAGACAACCAAAATTTTGGGGAACTTCCATGTAAATGATAAGGGACATTCTTAAAAGTATACGTCAGACATCCTAGGAAGTTGAAGTGTGTTTTAATGTTGGGATTATGTTGTTTACAGACAAATAGACCTTTTTGTTAAATTGCTTTCACTATTGAAGATATGAGCTGAACTATCAATAACTTTACCATTTGTGTAATAATAATAAGAAGAAAAAGTTGTGTTGACTACCAAGTCTGTGTTAACACGAACGTGGTCTTTAGGTGTTACGGACTGTCAATAGTCCATTACAATGAAGTTATTGTGTAATACAAAATATAATAGGAATGAAAACCTATTTTTAGGCCTTTACCAAACTTAAATTCCACTCCAAAATTACACGTTACACAATCTTATCAAATATAAATAAACTTATGAAGCATATGACAGTAACGTGATTTGTCGTGAACAAAGTTACACATACTATGCTATTAGGCGACATTGCCAGTAACTCTGTACCATGACACTACTCTAAAATATCTGACGGTTGCACTTACAATAGTTCCACTACTCAATTTTGTACATAATATTCTTAAAAACGTACATTCATATATCTATTTGATGCTGATCAACAACTTTCAACGATCGTCAGTTTTTTTTAAAGCTGTCCACTAATCCTTGTTTCACATAAGCTTCCCCCGTATCTCTTAACGGGCATGTGACCTAATCACATCTCATTGGCTCTTATTGTGGAACAGACTGTTGTGCGGTAAAACTTAGTTGATTATTTACGATGGTGATATATCTTTATATGTTGGAAGAGAATTGTCAAATTTATATTTTCATCAATGTTTGAATTAAATGTATTACGTAACAGAGTTGATTTATCTGAAACACATGTTAATTCTTAAACGAAGGAAAGAGGAGGTTCCTTTGCTCTCAAGCTCATGGCACGATATCACGTGCTTTAGCGGTGGTGATTACACATTCGTTTATATGACTTATCACTGACCTTGTTTTGAACTGGATTTGTCATATATTGCCATTCGAAAGTGTGCAGTGCCAAATGCGAGAGCTAAATTACTTTATGGATCGTTTATTGCGCGTGTACTTATTTGTATAATAGCAGAGTTTACAGCCAGTTTTTCGCTTTAGTACCGCGAGGGTAAATCTGTACTAACCGGCGGAAAAAGAATTGTTGTGCATGTGTTTAATGCACTCACAGAGAAGAATCCGTCTTTGTGAATGAGAGAAGTCGAACAGCTGTGCTTTGAACTTACAGGTGTGACTGTTAAGTCTGTGGGAGCATCGCGATGTGACATTGAGACAACAGGAAGACTTAGCACTCCAGGAAAAAGCATGAATAAACAAAAGCGCGTGCTCGGAGAATGCGATGAGTTCGTGCTGTACGTCGTCATGTGCATAACTTTTTCTTTACCTACAAACTCCCGAACATAATAAACTTTTGTCTGCTGTAAATGAGATTGCAGATTTACAAATTTCAGCAGATCCAGTCTGTAAAGATTGGTTATACAGCTGGGGTTTGTGAATGAAAAAAGGGGAAGAAAAATGTGCCAAGACACAGAGGTGATATTGCTGTGTGGCAAATACGATCTCTAAGGGCAATCAGACTTTACCGGGATACAAATTGCAAAATATACTACCTCGACGAGACTTGGGTGAATGAAGAGCACACAAAAAGTAAAGAATGACATGACACGACTTTTAAGAATGAAAGACAAACATTTTTGCAAGGTATGTGCGCTGGTTTAAAAAATCCCGGTGGGAATGGCCGAAGACCTTTCATTATAAACTTGTTTCAGTTTCAATGCTCATTCATTCAGTTTCATTTCTCAATTTCATTATAAATTTGTAGTTTTGCATGCCTTCATATCCTGATTTGTATGATTTTATCTATCTTCCTGCAGTTATTATGACGTTTACTGCAGGTTTAAGTGTGACGGGAAGGCACCGCCTATGGCGTATGCCCTGAAAGCATTAACCAATTAGGGTGAGGGGGAAGGTAGTTGCATGCAAAGTGATACATGTCAGCGGGGCAAGGTTATATGAAACAGACGGCTCTACATTTGAAACAGACATTCCATTTCTTTTGTATGGCCTGGACTGACAAAAGCTTGAATATGTTCCCATTTGAGAAAAAGTTTAAATATTTGAACGCGAATTACAATAACAATGGATATTTCAAATATGACTATCACAAAAAATTATTTGATACAAACCATGTATTTTAAGGAGATTTACATTTTTATAAACTAAGATTTTGTCTATATCTCAACGTTTATCAGTTATATGAAGCGATTCAGAATAAAAGAACGTCTCAGAAAATGAGTTAAATGATATTTAAGGATACAAAGCCCAAAAGTTTACGAACGTCCAAATTCAAGACATACACTTCCTTTGGAGGGAAGGTGTCTTAGAGATTTATTTTATATAGAGTGACTTGAATGAGATGTACGTTTTCGTTGCAGTGAGATACACTTTACCAGTTATGGAAACGTCATCCAGCATAAGGAAAACATTCAGAGATGATTGAAGATGCACGCTTCATTTCGTATAAGAATTTATATTTCTTTTAAGAATTGTTCTTCGCAGAACAGTTTCATAAAAATAAGAACCATTTTGGCTAAAAAGGAAAGTCACAAAAAATTTTCCATATAAAGTATTATTTAAGGTTGGGAGTGTTCTAGAAAATCTTCACCTACAACCTGGGAAGATGCCTATGTTGTGGAACAGTCTTCTAACGCGGCTTCTTGGTGGGGGGGGGGGGGTGGTTGAGGTAGTTAAAAATATATATTTGTGACGAATTGCCCTGCTTACTGTAAGTACGTATTAGGTAATGTAAAACCTGTACCGAGATATGACTTTGGTAGAAATTTGTATGATCAAATCATGTAGTCAACATGTTGTACTATTATAAAATAGAAGTTAGCAGAATTATTGTACGACCATCCCATCTCCAGAAACTTAACATTAACATAAGATAAAGTGTGAACATTTCTGTTACTTGTTTAAAACGTTTTTATCGATGCATCTCTAACGATTCCATCAAAACTCCTTGTGATTAATGCATTTAATTAAAGAAATGTACTAATGTTCTGGATATACACTGACTCATTTTAATAGAATTCTTAATATTTTTATTTAACTTGTAAGTCGTAACATAAGGATATGATTTCCAAAAAAAAGTTAAGATTTATATAAAAAGCATGATTTTGAAAATGTATTTTAAGTAATTAGCTATTTTATAAGCCTTCTATATTTCTAGGTGAGTTTCCGATATCTTACTCTCGTAAATTTATAAGAATAATGTTGGAAGTATGACCTGACCCGATTCTTAACATTTAACTACAACGTTTTTGTATCTAAGTCGAAATTAGTATCGCTACTTCCGCAACTTGAATCACATGGAAGAGTAAGTCGTACAGGAAGATCGGATTGAGAAAATACTGTGAGTGAACCACTTTAAATGTAATTGTTATACATTAAAGGATCCTCTAGTTATACTGATTGTTTGTCAAAAAAGATATTTCAGGTGGAAAGTAAGGTAATTGACGACGGTGAGGTAGTTGTTGTCCAGAGATGGCGCTACCGGTAGTAGATATTTTATACTGATGAAGAATATGTAGATTTATTGATGATGTTTTAAAATACATTTTAATTCAATTCTTAGTATATAGTTTATATTTACTTTCTCATTATTCCATGGAAAAGCAATAGTATAAATACAGAGAAAATATTGAAGCAACAAACAAATTAGAGTAAGAAAGAAAGTCTTTCGTATCTGTGAAGCATGAGAGCATTGTGTAATCTTGGAACCTATAAGTTCTTTAAGGTCCGGGCTTTATAGTTCGGACCACTATTAGGTCTTAGAGGTAGTAAGTTGTCATTTAAGTGGTTGTCTCATGTATTCATGAGAACTCCTAATTGGTTTACCGGGAGAAACACGAGTCAGTTGGAGAATTTAATGTCATGTCGGCACGTTGGCCATAGTAACTCAATGGTTTAGAGCGGCTGGACGGAGAGCAGAAGATCCGAGGTTCTAATCCCGGCTATGGTATTGAATTTTTCAGTCTGGCTCTAATCATTCATAGTGCGTCCTACACATGGCTAGTGTCAAAGAACAATTATTTTCCATTAATTGTACCTAATAGTGGTCCGAACTATAAAGCCCGGACCTTAAAGTACTTACAGCATAGTAAGTCGCCATTAAGGTAGTTGTCTCATATGTTTATAAGAACTCCTAGTGGTTAACCGGGGAAAATAGAGTCAGCTGGAGAATTTAATGTCATATCGGCATGTTGGCCAAAGTAGATCAAGGGTAATAGGGGCTGAACGGTAACAAGAAGATCCGTGGTTCAAATCCTGCCTATGGCATTGAGTTTTTCAGTCTGGCTCTACTTTTCATATTTAGCCTACACATTAGTGTGAATGAACAATAAATTTTCAATGATACATATGTAAAGCTCTAAGTTTTCGTAGTACTTAGAAGTTATAGATATTAGTTTTATAAACACACGTTCTTTTATCAACATTAAATCACGACTACTTCTACATCAAAGTTCCTAGTTATATGTTACCAAATCTTAAACTGGTAATTGTTATCTCAAACATACTTTTTACTCTGTCACTTGCTAAATCCTAACAATTATTTTGTCCTCTCTAATTTTGATAACTTCATATACTTGTGGTTCTGGATATATTGAGTTACAGCAACTGGAAACTCGGAGCTAATGGATTTCTTGATCACTTAATGTTACTTGAACGTCTAATTGTCTTAGCAATATGATTTAGAACTAATTATTTTTAAACATAATATTCCATGCTAATGACTTGTTTCCCTTGTCAAAATGACAGTTGAGTTTGTTACATTATAAGTTAAGCGAGGGTCAATCGGGTGAATATTTGGTAAATCTTTCACAAAAGTCCTATTTGTCACGTAAATATGAAAGCTTTTACCTTATATCAAAGTCTGGACATTCTTGATTATGTTAAATGTTAAGTATTTCGATGTATACTTCCGTTTTCATTTTTATTCCGAGTGGAAACTAATCCTAATCGTCCGCAATAGGATTGGCACAGCGGACTAATCGGAATGGAACATTCAATTTCAGTACATAATGTAATCAAGAGAACAAAATTACATATATCTACACTTGTATGTTCATATCTTTATGTATCTCACACACATATTAGATATGAATTGCTTCTTTCCCACAGCATCCACACAGATTTCGTGATCACATCCTTCATTTTTCTGCGTTCTTTTGAGCAACATTTCATTCATCGCCGATATGATTTAACACTGAAAGATTAAATAAAAGAATGTTGAATCCCCCGGCATACCTTAATCCTTCTACTGTTGTTGTATCGGTATTTATTTCCGCCCGTTGGCAGCACTGATTAAGTAACTTTCATAACAAAATGGAGAACAATGGATGTAATAAAGTCTTTATTTTGTTACTGTACAAGTTTCTACAGCAATTTCAATGCATATTCGTTGTGAATATATCTCACACAAACCTAAAAAATAACCAAATGTCAGAAATGGAGCAATGACAGCCCTGGTTTCTGTAAAAGAAGCTCGATTTGTCACTTAGACTGAAGAAACACAATCGTATTACACAGTCAACTGTCTCAGGTAGTTAACTTGTTCGTTCCAACAAAACAATACACTATCGTCCTCCAGGGAGTAAGTACATAAGAGGGAATGTAAAACCTGTACCGAGATACGACTTTGGTACAAATATGTATGATCAAATCATGTAGTCAAGATGTTGTACCATTATAAAATAGAAGTTAAAAAAAATATTGGAGTAACTTCCTACTTCCAGAAACTTAACCTTTACATAATTTTGGGGGAAATATATCTTTCGATTCATCTCTAATTATTCCATGAAGGTACCTAATGTTAAACATAAAAAACAAAGTGTACAATTTTAATATTCTGGAAATATACTCAGACATATGCAGATAAATTATCTTTAATTTTTTTAACTTGTAAGACATAACATATGAAAAAGCGTTTATTACATCACAAGTCAAAGATTCTTAAAAATAGTAATTTATAGCAACTTAATTTATCTAACATCTCTAATTATTTCATTGAGGTATCTAATGTCATACATAAAAACCAAAATGTACACAAAACAACTTTTATATGTTAAACCGCTAATCCTGTTTTAAGCTTGTCCGAAGCTCATAGGAACAGTTTGGAATTAGAATCCCAAACTGACTTTTAAACATTGCAACTGTATTCCCCGTAAATACAAGAATCTTCATATTTGCATCAGTTGGAAAGATAAACCTTTGTGGAGCTGTGAGTTGAGAAAGTATCGTAAGTGTAGCACATTATGAGAATTTATTATTCAGGAGACGATATGTTAGTTATAGTAATTATCCACCAGGGGAGAAGGTTGGTTTGACAACCGAGTACTTGTTGCTGCGCAGATAGGGCTCTACCTGTAACAATTTACACTGCGGTATTATCTCTGTATCTATTTACAAAAGTGTACAGTATATCTTCAGTTTGTTATTTATATACAGCTTAGATTTAATCTTTGTTAATTGCATGGTAACGAACGATAGCTGCAATGTACATGAAGAGAATATCAAGCAAATATTAACTGTGTTTCAGAAACAAAGTCTTCTAAATTAACCATATCTTGAAATATTTCTGCTAATAGAGACATTGCTTTCAATGTTCCATCTTATAAAACATTTTTTTTTCTGATGAAGCTACTATCCAGTTATAATAAATAACTGATTTGTCAATAATTACTGCACGACATTAACGCAATCTAACATTCAAGACGAAATATTTCCTTAAAACTAATGTTCTTTTTGTAAAAAACAATTCTTTGCAATACACTGAAATCGAAAAATACAGCGAAAATTACAAACCTCTTCAGGATAACTAATAATTTATATTATTGTTTATATCTGCTGTAGTATTCACGTCTTCTTACTTGACTCTTCGTATCAGTAGCAAGATGTCTTCCATTCATAAACCTCGAGCGTATATAGTACATAGGTTGAAACAACTTCAATGGAGAGCTAACCTATCAGTTTAATGACTAGAAAGATTGAACGAAGCTCTTGTAGATGTGATAATGAAGTTAATTGGTGAATATGGGAACACATTTCAGTGCACTGAGAAGAAGACGGAGGAATGCTGGCATTTACCTCTCCGTCAAATAATCCCGAAATCCTCTATGTATCCCTCTCTCTGGAAGCACAAAACGATGACCTGGGGTCCTTAAACTGCTTTCATCATGTGCCATTCCAGTATTTTCAAGTCAGCTCGATGAGTCCAAAACTTCCTCACATTCAGTGATAGCAATATCCTCCGACTGCAGCAGACGATTGTACATCCGTTGTTTTAGACAATCTTAAAGTCTGGTAGGCTAAAGATATCTTCTGGTTGTGTCATTTTTGAAAATAATTCCTGTAAAGTTTAGTTCTACTACTGCTTTGAGAGCTTTGCACTAGTGAGGACCTTTACTTCGAAGACCAACAGCTGATTTCTGTTTTTCCGCTGTGCCAAATAAAGTGTGATGTCTCGTGATTGTAGCTCAAGACTTAGTTATGATAACTCTTGAAGGACATTGCACACTAAAGCTAAGTCGAGAATGAAACCAGATCTAATGATACGCTTTAGTAAACCATCATACATGCCTCTGTCAGTTGACTCGACACTTTCATCGTCTTTAACAGCTGAGAAGAGCAAAACCAAAGTTTTAAAGTTTTTCCACATTGCTGACATAATTCTGAAGATCGATGCTGCTCATCTGGTGTCCAAGGTTCAATCTATTTTCAAAATTTCAATTACGAAGAGCTCTGCTTGCAGTTTTAACTGTCGAGTATTCTTCGGTGAGTGGTGCTATACTGTATAGCTTGTCTAAGAAAGATCTGAAGTGATGTGATGGGAAGTCGCTTTTAGTTACGTCACCAACTGACAATTGAAGTCTGTAGTTAGCACAATGGCAAAACAAAACTTGTCGGAAATTCTGTCTCAATAAAGTCACAAGTCATTTTTTCCTTCACATAGATACTGCTGCTCCATCTCGCAACTGAAATAACATTTTCTTTCAGGAAGTCATTAGAAAGTCCCATTGATTCCAAACAATACAACAATGTGTTGCTAATAACTTCAGCAGCTATATTGCTTAGCTGAACTATGTCAAGGAAAATGTCAGCGGGTCCTCTCTTTCAGGGATCTTAGTTCTCAAATGAATTGTTATTAAAGACGATAATTGATAACTGTTGTGCTCTCATCGATAGTGACCTTTTGGATCTCGTTTCAGTAATTGGTTTAATCAATTAAATTTTCATTTCTTGCGCAATATCATTAATAATGTTGTCACGTGAATTTCCGGAATGTAAAATGCTGAACACTGTTCTGTTTTGACAGTTCAATTTCCGTCTCAAAATCATTCAACGACTATTTTTTTCGTGACTATATAAACAGTGCGGAATATATTTGCTATCACTTCCTTATCGTTCTCAAACACCTTAGTACAAGCCATTTCCAGAGCCTTCTCTGTAGCACAGCCGGAGCTTGATGAGGGGAACTTTGTTTAAATATATATTTTCCGGAAAAACAACATGTGTTGTTATCTTGAAACAGCAGATGGCGAAACACAGACTTTAGTCCAAGATTGTGCAATGTTCATTCCTTGTTTATTAAATTCTACTCCCAAATATTCTACTTCCTTGCAAATTTGGTAAGTAATTTTTATATTTGAAACCGTTAACCGCTTATTTCCCCCAAAATGCGCTTTTTTGCTCCAAAGTCCAACAATCTGGAAGTTCAGATGACTTATTATAATACACAGGTTCAATGTTTTGGTTCACTGTATTTTAACACGGGGGTTCAGTGTTCATGTTTCCACATTTACTTTTGTCACCTGCTAACAGTTTCTGACTCTTTACTCACACAACAACCATTTAGAAGTTTTAACCTCTTAACTGGGAGTCCATGACAGAAAGCCCACATTATATTTATCGACTGATAGATAAATGGCGAGAAGAACTGACAACCAAAATATTAGTTCTACTAGAATATGTATTTAATATTGAGTGGGTTTTAATGAGATGTACATTTCGTTGCAGTGACATTTTGTCTATCCCTTACGGTTTATCGGTCGCGGAAGAATGACCAAGACTTCTGACAACATTCCCAGATGATTTAAGATATACATTTCATTTCTCGAGAAATATTAAACGAAATTGTGGAAACGTAGAGTCAGACTGAAAAATTCAATGCCATAGCCGGGATTTGAACCACGGATCTTCTGGTTTCCGTCCAGCCGCACTACGTCCACAATTTAGCCTACTCACGGCCAGTGTGAAAGAACAATTAATTTCCATGAATTAACCTAATGGTGGTTAGCTATAAAGCCTGGACCTTAAAGTACTTACATGTAGTAAGTCGCCATTAAGGTAGTTGTCTCATGTGTTTATGAGAACTCCTAAGTGGTTTACCGGGAAAATACGAGTCAGTTGGAGAATTTAATGTCATATCGGCACGTTGGCCATAGTAGCACAATGGTAGTGCGGCTGGACGGAAACCAGAAGATCCGTGGTTCAAATCCCGGCTATGGCATTGAATTTTTCAGTCTGACTCTATGTTTCCACAATTTAGCCTACACACGGCCAGTGCGAAAGAATAATTAATTTCCATTAAACGAAATGTTACAACTCTGTCAAAATCGAAAGGTACAGTAAACGTTCCATGTAATTAGATCTAGACTGGCGATTATTCTAGAACATCTTTAGGTTCTATTCTTGGAATTTACATAAACCAAGTTTGGTATTTAACGACCTTTGATATCTGGGTTATGTTGTCTACACACACTCGGAGAACGGTTTTCTGCAAACGCTTTACTTTTGGTTTTAGGAAGATAACAGATATGTGTTTGTGATGAATTCTCGCGATCAAATATTTAGATAGATAACTAAACTTGACCCACTTACACTAAGTCCGTAGTAGCGAATGTAAATCCTGTACCGAGATATGTCTTTGGTAGAACTCTGTATGATCAAAATGTTGTACCATTATAAAATAGAAATTGACAAAAACAACTTCCCGCCTCAAGAAACTCCACCTTTATACGAGGAAAATTCTATAAGTCCTTTCTTATTTTTTGCAAAATATTTCTATCGATTTATCTCTAATGACTTGATCAAAGTATCTTATGTTTATTATAAAAAAAAAGTAAATATGCAATATACAGGAAATTACAGCATTAATATTCTGTAAATTGTCAGATTCGCTACCAGTGATTTGTGTTTAATGTTCTTCAACCTATAAATCATATATATGGACTAACTCTGAGTACATATAAACCCTAATATTATTGAAAAGCATAATTTATTACAATTTAATTTATCTAATTATCCTTGAGGCGTTACTGATAGAGCGGATTGAGAGTATAACATGCTAAATGCCTGCAGTAAACGATCTGTTAGTTACAGTGATTGTCCGCCAGGAGAGAAACTCCAGAACTGCCTACCGAACTGGAATCGCTCTCCAGAGATGGCGCCACTCGTAATATCTTATGCTGAGAAGGAAAAGTTTTTATTATTTACCAACTGTTTTAACACATTTTAGATCTGTTCTTTCGTTAAAGCTTTAATTAAATTTTTTTATTGCCTTAAAACAAACGGCAGCTTCAGTGCATACAGGGATGATTTCGAAAAGCAAACCCACCATCCCAGCCACAGAAGGCAGCAAGTAACACTGCACCCAACACAGCTTCCAGGAACATTACAACTGCTAGTTCCAAACCAAAACCCTCTACTGGGACCCACCAACTGGCTCAGCAACGTCTGCCAGCGCACCACTCTATCCCAAATTCCATGCCATCATCATCATCTCTAAATCCGTCCATCCCAGATGCACAATTCTTAAAACTTATGGACAAAATCCCAGTACACTTGCAACCTGACTTCGCAGTAGCGTTGGCTGCAGCATTAGCCCAGCGACCTGCGAACATCCCTTCTGCAACCATCCTTGTACACACCGTTTATACCTTCTTGACTAATTATGGCGGACAGCAATAAAATAACTGCTAACATCCTCAGTTTAAGGATTTGTTCCTGGAATGGCAATGGGTTGAGGAACAAATTAAAGGAAACAGCTAACTTCATTGCAGTAAACAAGGTGCAAGTTCTTATGGTCCAGGAAACACATCTATCCAGTCACCAGAAGGCCTCTATCCCTGGTATGACCTGTCATAGGTCTGATCGAGCAGATGGATATGGTGGAACTGCAATATTCATTAGCCACAATATCCAACACCACAGGCTACACTTGCCACCTTCCAATCTTCTGGAGGCTACAGGAATACCAGTGGCCACAAACAAAGGCCCCCTCAACCTGTTTTCCATCTATATTCCACCTGGCAGACCTTTTAATGTAAAGGAACTGGACACCATCTTCTCTGCAGGCTCACCTACCATAGCTTTGGGTGACTACAATGCAAAGAGCCCCCTGTGGAACTCTACCATCCGTAATCACAGGGGTTCTGCAATTGAGTACTACATCGAAAAGCACAATCTTGCTGTACTTGCTCCCTCATCACCCACCATATCCTATGGGGATCGCCGTCCGCCAGACTGGCTGGACTTCGCATTACTGCAAAACATCCGCGGCCACCCCAAAACCATGTCAATCCCTGAACTCTCTTCAGATCATTACCCTCTCCTGTTCCTCTATCAGGGTCGGGCTACTCCTAAGCCCCCCCCCCCTATCTCACTTAATCCAAGACACACAAACTGGAGTAAGTACACGGAACTAATGGCCTTGCAGCCTGCTGAGGTTCTACCCTGTAACACCTATGAAGAAACTGAACAACTGGCCACTAACATCACAACCACAATGACAGCTATCATGGACCAAGCCACTCCACCACGGCGCACTACATTTAGTTACAGGAAACCTCTCCCATATGAACTAAGGCGTCTTATTGCTGATAAAAACAAAGCAAGACGACGCTTTCAGCTTACGCGCAACCCAATTCACAAACGTGAATGGAACCGGTTGCAACATCTAGTAAAACTAGAATTACTGGAACACAGTAACGCTGAATGGGAGAGGCGTTTGTGTTCTCTTGATGTAAAAGACAGATCTTTATGGAGAATGTCAAAGGCACTTCTCGGGATCCCTAAATCTGATCCGCCTCTTTCTGATGGCAGGAGAGTTGCTACATCAGTAAGAGATAAAGTGGAAATCATGGCAGAACATCTTGCCTCCTCATTCCACCCTGCAGAATCTGTTGATCAAGATATTTCAGATGAAATTACAGCGTCTGTAAGGCAGTATCTCAGCACACCACACATATTAGATGATGTGAAGCCAACAAGTGTAGCTGAAGTGAGGAATATAATCAACTCTGTGCGTCCATACAAAGCAGCAGGTGTCGACAACGTACCCTACGCTGCCTTCAAAGCTCTACCACACTCGTGGATCTTACTACTAGTGCACCTATTTAACAGCCTACTAGTATTAGCCTACTTCCCGGTAGCTTGGCGGCATGCTAAGATCATCACCCTCCCGAAGCCTGGCAAAGACCAACAACAAGTAAGCAGTCATAGACCCATCAGTCTGCTTCCTACGATAAGCAAGCTCTATGAAAAGGTACTCCAACTACGCCTTGAAAATTTGCTAGACCAACATAATATCCTGCGTCCTGAACAATTTGGTTTTCGACGGCAACACTCCACCACGCATCAACTTTTGCGCATCGTGGATGAGGTGGTTAGATGTTTTAACAACCGTCACTATGTTGTAGCCCTTTTCCTAGACATCTCCAAAGCTTTCGACACTGTGTGGCATGAAGGTCTTCTCCATCGCCTTATACATTACAATATTCCGTCATACCTTATTCACACACTTCATCATTATCTCAAAAACCGCACCATCGTTGTATCAAAAGACAACATCCTGTCTCACACCTACTTCATAAATGCAGCGGTACCTCAAGGTAGTGTCCTTGGTCCTCTGCTCTTCCTCACTTACATAAACACCCTTCCAACCCTAAGGGGCTGCAACCTATACTTATTTGCTGATGATACAGCCATCACAGTAGCATCTAAGCGCCACGAAATTGCAGTGCAGCGAGCTCAAATCTTCGCAAACATGCTACACGTCTGGTTCGCCACCTGGCGGTTGAAACTAAACGCCACCAAATCCCAAGCCGTCACCTTCACTAGAAGACCCCTCCAGGACGTTCAAAATCTACAGTTAGCAGGAGCAGACATTCCTTGGTCCACACATGCCAGCTACCTAGGTGTAGTTTTGGGACATGCATCTGACATGGAGGGAGCACATAACAACCGTGGCAAACAGAATAAACAGAAGGATGGCCATGCTCTATCCCCTGTACAACAAAAAATCAGTTATGACGCTTAGCAACAAACTTTTGCTATTTAAGCAGGTACTCAGACCTGCAATCACTTACGCTTGCCAAGTCTGGGGTGCAGCGGCCAAATCCCATCTGAACAAACTGCAGATTCTCCAAAACCGCTACCTTCGGTCAGCATTTGCGGCCGATTGGTACATCACAAATGAAAATATCCATTCTGATCTTTCCTTCCCAAAACTTTTTGACTACATATTACAACTATCCCATGCCTTCAATGCAAAATTACCTTCCAGTTTCAATAACCTTATCCGAGGTCTCGGGGAATATGATCTTGATCCAGGAGAAAGATATAAGCGTCCCAGACTTATCCTTGGAACTCAAAAACTTCAAGTCATTTTCCCATTAATCAAACATCCTTACTGTTACACTTATCTCAACTTTAATCGCCACCATCTAACCACCATCCCTTTTAAATACCCATCACCATGCCAGTAAGGGACCTAGTCCCGGTATGGCAAGAGTCGAAGGGCCCTCCTTCGCGGAGGAGGATAACCCTTCAACGACCCCACAGCGTGTGTTTAAGAGGTATAGATTCATGCGCTAAGCCAATTTTCTGCTTAATATTGATGAAACTTGTATCTATAATGATCATTGCGCTGGGAAATGTCTCTGTTTTTCAGTGAACAATTTCATTTGAGCCATAGGAGTTTAACGCAACTGCTGTTAATAAGAAGACTTGATAAGCCGCATTCAAGTTCGCGAGGAACTCGTTGGTGAATATTGAATTGCTGCGTTGTTCTCACAGAACTAGTTACTTCCTCTTAGATTAGATTGATTTGCGTTCAGTAGGTTCACTTGTAGTCAGAAAAGGCTGTGAACATTGAACATGTCCAGAGGTATAAAGTTTAATAGCATATATATGTACAAAAGTTAACATAAGACACATATTATAGTACACAGGCAATATGAACAACAATATGGAAAACAAAGCAGGGCTAATTATATATACATATATATATGATACAAAATGAAACACTTTTTAAACCAGCTTTCACTTGGCTTATGCCAGTACGTCTCAACCTTTTTGCAATGGATACCATTCTTGTTATTTATTAAACACATATAGATTAAAAATAAACTTTCAGCTTGCATCAAATATTTATAAGTAATGATTTGTCATTGGAATAGTTAAATACTACTTATAGAGCTACAGAAGCACTATCAGGATAATTTGTCATTCAGATAATATTGTACAGAATAAAACGATTTTGAGCAAAGGTACTCTCTAACAGCTTTTTTAAAAGCACCGAAATTATCAACTTTTTCTTTAAGAACATTAGGAAGTGCGCCAAATATTTTGATAGTTTCATAATACACACCTTTCTGAAAGCAAGAAAGTTTAGCACTGGGATAATGGATATTATACTTTTGTCTAGTGTTTATTTTGTGAATTACATTATTTGTTGCAAATAAGGCACGATTGCATACAGAGAATTTTAGGATCGAGAATATATACATGCAAGGAAGCGTTAATATCTTCAATCTTGTAAAAATATCTTTACAGGAGCATCTGGTGTGGGTGTTAGTAATGATTCTTATAACCCTCTTATAAACACTTTCTGTTACTTGCAGGAAAATATGAGAATACTTCAGGTGTTAGCTATTTAAACATTTTGAAGCTGGTCGCTGCGTAATGCCTTTCAATTTTCATGAGTGGAGCTTTAACACTTTTAAATTTGCAGGTGTGTACATTAGAAATTGAGAACATTAGTTAACGCTTCTTCTTCTATCTAAAGATATTAAAATTAACAACCAATTAAACTTTAGCATTTATAGGAAATCAACTCACACTGATAACTACATAAAAATAAAAGTTTCAATCCTTTGTCACGCAAGTTTGCTGTTTTTAATAAAAGGGGCGTCCAGAAAGTAGGATCTGTTTCACTTTATCTCCGCTGCAGCGCTCGAAAACCTGAGTAAGGTGCTCCAGGGACTGCAGGCGACCAACCTGAAGCTAAACGCGAAGAGGTGCCAGCTCTTCCGTAAAGAAGTTCACTACTCTGGCCAAATAGTCTCACCAACCGGAGTGGCCACACACCTGGAGAAGACACAGGCTGTTAAAGGTTACTCCTTGCTAAAGGAGTAGAGAGAATTTCGCAGTTTCCTAGGGCAGTGCAGTTACTGCCGCCGTTACATAAAAGAGTTCTTCAACATCTCCAGACCCCTCAACCCCTGACGGAAGAACACAGCTCTTATGTAAAAACGGAGGACGCCGAAGTCGCTTTCCAGCAGCTGAAGGAGACACTTTTCAGTGCTCATATTTTGGGATTTCCACAACAAGGCGGCGCCTTCATTGTGGACACAGACGCCAGTGACTATTGAATTAGAGACTTCCTGAGAACTACTGGCGGTTGTAAGGACTTTGGAGCACCTACACAGGTACCTGTACGGTCAGCCATTCCACCTGAGGACTGACCATTCCGCCCTAATTTATCTACGTAGCTTTAGGAAACTGGAAGCCCGTTGAGTCCAGAGGCTACAGGACTACGCCTTCACTGCTGAATATCGGAGAGGGAAGAACCACGGCAAAGCAGACGCCATGTCCCGAAGACCCTGACTGGAAGAGTGCGGCCAATGCAGAACAGTGAAAGAGAAGGAGCGTGCCACAGCTATCAAGTGGCCACGGCAGTGCTGCGGACGGCTGGGTTAGCGCAGGCTTGAGGAGGGAGCAGCTAGTGGTCCCCGATTTAGGACCACTCTTAAGGGAAGTGAAGGCAGGGACGTGACCGACCTGTGAGTACATCGCACCCAGAAGCGCTGCATACAAGACGTACTGGGCCCAATGGGAATCGTTGAAGACCAAAGAGGGTGTGCTGTTCCGAGTATGGGAATGATCCAATGGGAAGACGTTGAGGGAGCAGTTGTTACTTCCCCGAAGTAAGGTTATGGAAGTTTTGGAGAAAGTGCACGCCTATGCTTCAAGAGGACACCTGTGAACGAACCGGAGGATCGACAAACTCCGGCAGCGCTACTACTGGCTCAGGCTCCGAGCAGATGCTAATAGATGGTGCCGTGAATGTCACGTGTGGGAGGCGCGTCGCGGCCCACAGAGTAGAAGCCGGGGTCGCATGCAGCAGCACAACGTTGGAGTGCCTTTCAAGGAGCATCGCTGTCGACATAACTGGACCATTCCCAGTGTCCAAACGAGGCAAGAAGTACCTGATGGTGGCCATGGACTATTACATCCAGTGGCCGAAGGTGTATGCCATTCCGAACAAGGAGGCGAAGACAATCGGAGACTGTCTCCTGTAACAACTGTTCTGCACTTTTGGGCTGCCGTTTGAGCTCCACAGTGGCCAGGGTACCAATTTTGAGTATAACCTGATTAAGGAGGCACTGGAAAGGCTTGGGGTGAACAAGACCCGCACAACACCCCTACACCCGCAGTTGGACGGCATGGTGGAGAGGTAAAGTCTGTTTAGTTAACGCATGTGCAGTTCGGAGTCAAAGGAACCTGACACTCCCACCCACTAATGACCGTCATAAATCTATCTCCACACTTCAGTAGACGATGAGTTAGTTACAGTGATTGTCCTCCAGGAGAGAAATTCCGGAACTGCTAACCGAACTGCAATTGCTGCCCAGAGATGGCGCCACAGGTACTATGTTATACTGACAATGGATATGTGTAATTATTTACCAAGTTTTAAAACATACTATAGATATGTTCTTCACTTAAGCTTCAGTTTAATTATCTTTTATTGCCTTGAAACAAACAGCAGCTTCTGTGAATACAACGATAACTTTGACAAAATATATAATCTTGTATAAGAAAGGAAGTCTTCTAAATTGTGTATATTTTGACCGCTTTTTGTTCAAGAAGTATGTAAAGCTGAAAATTTAAGTCTCACTCTTCAGAAGATTTGTTCGAACTTATATCTTTGAAACGCATCTCTACCTTGGGAATTTCATTTCTGCTATAGCGCAATTGTTACTTAGAAGACTTGATGAGTATACCTCAATAATACTCGTGACTAAGGCGCATGGACGTCAGAGCATTTGTGTTTTAACAAGAACTAAATTTTTGTTTGTTAACATTTTGTCTGTCTCTTAGAGGCACAAAGGAACATTCAGAATGAAGAGAAATTACGATAATGTTCCCAAAATATTCAAGATAAGCATTTTATTTGTTATCAAAACATCTAAAACATTTGGCAAGTTAAGGAAAATTGTTACAATTAGTTTAAAACCATAACAAATAATGATAAACACTACATAAAATGTAGCCTACTTATTATATACTTGGTACAGATAACAAAAGTAATTTCCTTCACTCACTGTTTATTCAGTTTAATAACATATTCTGTTACCTTATTACTCAACATTCATCATTTTAAATTATTTTTAATAGGGTAATGTCAGTCACAAATTTAACGTGTACAGTTTTTGTAATATTTGTTGATTACTATGGACTGTTTCTAATTTTTCTAAAACGTACATAGCACATAGAGAATGTGTTGTATTACACCAAACATTTTATAACAAGAATTTACTGTAAAATCTAATTTTGAGACTTGCTAAATGAAACATATGACTTTCTCTACTCATTGTCTTATTTTCATATCTACTACAGGTTATTAGAGATAAATATTTATATAAAATGTCTTATTACATATATCCTTGTTAGTACAAAGGCAACAGGACAATGCAGCAGTCTTTAAGCGATAGTCAAATATTTTATGAACCAGTCGTTATGTGATGAATTTCAAATTACATTCTCTTTACATAAGCAAGAGAAGCAAACAAATTAATTACCCCTAATTTTAGGAAAGTATATGTGTTGGAGAAGTTAAACAAATACAGGGATATCACTAAATGGTTAACTCTACAAAAATATATTTGATGTAACTTGTATATTGCAATGTATTCTACAGTGCTTTGTTTTGTAAGTGTTGATGTATCTCTAGTTGTTTAACCAGTTAGACAAAGGTCTGTTAGCAATGATGAGAAATTCTAAGAATGTTTTTAGAAATATTTAGCCATAATTTCCGATCATATCACATTTGATCAGCTCCCTTTCTCTCTCTACAAACTGTTTACTTAACAACTTCTGTTAGAAGATGGCCACATTGTGTTTTACATGACTCACGTATTCAATTTTTGCTCACTTTGAGCAGTTGACTTAATGTACTTGGATATCTGAACATAACCCAAATTAGCTTTCTCCATTGTTTTATAGTAAAGGTTCTATTGTTGACATAGTTATCAATTGTATACGTATATCACCATACAATTTGATAGATATACACATTTTGAGATTTTTTAATGTAGAAAAATATCTGTTAGAAAAATGTGTGTCTTTATGAGAACAGCAGAACAGAAAAGTTATAATTGGTTGAACACCGAACTTAAGTTCAGGATGTTCCAGGGATACAGAAGAAACACTTTTAACAAAATCTCTCACTCCAGGAACTAATCTTAACAAAACAAAGGAACAACTAAGTATATAATTATTTTCTCAAAAAAAAAAGCTCTTACATCTACAGTTAGGAGCATTGTTTTACAAATATGCATTCCAAATAAAAAAGGGCGATGCTTTTAGGTAATAAATAGCCTTGAAGCCCTCTCTCCATTTGGACTACATTTTTGTAGTCACGTGACCTCATAATCTCTCATTGGTTGCTGTTGTAGTATAGACTGTTGTGCGGTAAAAATTAGTTCGTTATTTAACATGGTGATATATCTTTATATGTTGGAAGAGAATTGTCAAATTTATATTTTCGTAACTGTTTGAATTAAATATATTACGCAACAGAGTTGATTTATCTGAAATGCATGTTAATTCTTAAACGATTTAAAGAGGAGGTTCCTTTGCTCTCAAGCACATGGCACGACAGCACGTGATTTAGTGGTAGTGATGACATATTTGTTTATATGACTTTTATCACCGACCTTTTTCTGAATTGGATTTGTCATATATTGCCTTTCGAAGGTGTGTTGTGCCGAGTGCGAGAACTAAATTATTTTAATAATCGTTTATTGTACCTGTACTTATGTGTATAATGGCAGAATCTAGCGCCAGTTTTTCGCTGAAGCATCGCAAGGGAAAATCATTACTAACCGGTGAAAAAGGAATTGTGGTGCATGTGTTTGATGCACTCACTGAGAAGAATCCGTCCTTGTAAGTGAGAGAAGTCAAACAGCTTTGCTCTGAACTTACAGGTGTTAGTGCTAGGTCCCTAGAAGCATCGCGACGTGAAATTCAGACAACAGGAAAATTTACCACTTCAGGCAAAAGCAGGAATAAACAAAAGGGAGTGCTCGGAGAACGCGATTCGTGGCAAGGGCTGTGGGTCGTCAGGTGCATAATTTTTTTTAGCAACGAACTCACCAACATAAATAAAATTTTATCTGCTGTTTATTAGGATGTTTAGATTTACCAAACTTCAGCAGATCTAGTCTGCATGTATTGCTGGGGTTTGTGAATGAAAAAAGAGGAAGAAAAATGTGCCAAGAGACAGAGGCGATATTTCTGTGTGGCAAAGACATTCTTTAAGGACAATCAGACTGTACCGGGATACAAGTCGCAAAATAAACCACCTTGACGAGACTTGGGTGAATGAAGGACACATGGCAAGTATGACATGACACGACTTTTAAGACTGAAGGACAAGCATTTTGCAACGTATTTGTGCTAGTTTAAAAAATCCCAGTGGAAAAGTCCTTAAGGCCTTCGGCCTTTTAAACTTGTTTCTGTTTTATTGCTCATTCATTCAGTTTCAACTTGCCAAGTTTCATTATAAACTTTGATTTCTGCATCCCTTCTTATCCTTATTTGTATGATTCTATCCATCTCCCTGGCAATTATTATGACGTTTACTGCAGGTTAAAATGTGACGGGAAGGCACCGCCTATGGATAATGGCGCGAAAGTATTAGCCAATTAGGGTGAGGGGGAAGGTAGTTGCACGCGGAGTACATGTCACCAGGGCAAAGTTACATAAAACAGAGTTTACGTGCATAAGCTCTACGGCAGAGGATTTTTAGTTCTAGTGATTGTCCGCCAGGAAAGTAATATCAGTTAGAGATTGGAGAAACTGACAACCGAGCTACCATCGCTGTCCAGAAATGGCTCTACTGCTGATATCTTGTTGTGAAGAAGAAAATGTTAATTATTTAGGAAGTTTGTAACGTATTGCAATTACCTTTCCTATATATGGATTATATTTAATTGAACTATATAGGTTAAAACAAACGATAATGAGTATAAATTAAGAGACAATATGGAACGAATAAATAGCTGTGTGTGATAGACGATATCTGACAGAAAGGGTACCTTAAGCATCCAAAACTCTTTAATTTTTCTTGCAGCTTGTATCCGATTATAATGATCAACTCATTTGGGAATATTTGTATTTCCTCACGAACGTCAAGCGAGCCATACAACTTAAAGCAACGTGATGTTTCCGAAAAAGTATTATTGTAGATGTGTTGAGTTTATATGAGTAGCTTCCTCTTCTCTATGTACTTCATGTTAGTTGTTTGTTCGAGTCTGGGCAAATGCAGTCTAATGTACCTTTGGTAAAATATATCATCAGTGTCCTGTCACGCGTGAATGATGACAGGATATCATTTCACTGCATTTGTATGGATTTGTCTTCTTTTCTTGTAAAAAGTACACAAGAATGTACATTTTAAAAATAATATATAATTCCGAACGTCTCCAATGCGAACCCACAAGGTCACAGTCATTTCTTTTGCGAGTACATTTAGCGTAAGACATGAAATGTTTAGTTCAGAACTGGCCTCTTTGCGTAAGAATAAATGTCAACGTTAAAGTTTTAAAAATAATTTTTACGAATAATTAATAGCGAACAGTTTTTAAGTTTCCACTTCTGTTTTGTAGCCTTAAGCAAACACAATTTTTTAAATGTTTCTATCACATACATAGCACATAGAGAATATATTGCATTCATCTTAGAAATTTGGTAACAATATTTTACAAGAAGAACTCACTTTAAGGCTTCCTAAATAAAACGAATGTGTTACAGTCACATGACTTTCTCTACTCATTGCACTCTTGTCATGTTTACTACATATTATTACAGATAAATGTATATAGAAAATGTCGTATTACATATATCCTTATTAGTACAAGTGTAGTAGGAGAGTACAGCAGTGTTCAAGTGATAGTCGTGAGTGAGTGAGTGAGTGTGTGGTTTTAGGGCCCGTCGACATCAAGGTCATTTGGGCCCTATGTCAATACTAAAAACCTGAAAGCTATAAAAATTTAGCTAAAACGATAACATATATTAAAAACACTCACCTGTTAAAAGAACATTAAAAAAACGACCTAAAGACTAATACTATAAAAACGCTAAAAGTAATAAATATAAAATAAAAGTCACACTTGTTTATTAAAACCTATTTTAAAAATAACCCGCAGTGCCTTATCCACGGCCACTGGGTCGTCACCTAAAATACTGGGCAAGTTAGCTCCCAAGCCTATTGACTGGCGAACGCGGGCTTACTGCGGGCAATCGAGCAGTACGTGCCGCACCGTGAGGCTTACTGAACACGGAGCACACACAGGGGCCGGTTCCCCTCTTAGCAGATGGCCATGAGTTGCTCGTGTGTGCCCAATTCTCAGCCGGGTGAGTATCACCTCGGCTCGCCGGTTATCCCTGCAGGATGTTTGCCAGGGTTGTACGCTCTCCTTTATACCCCGTAGTTGTGTGCCTTCTATAGCTGTCCTGGATTGCTGCCAAGCAGATAGGAGATGGCGACGGAATAAACGTTGCACATCCTGGTATGGCACCGTAGATGTTAAACTCCGGGGCAAACGGCAAGCGGACTTAGCAGCCGCGTCCGCCTCCTCGTTCCCGGTAATCCCCACATGGCCTGGGGTCCAAGTAAAAACAAAATTGTACCCGCGCCCGAGCATTTGCGAGATCTGGGCCTGTATTTTTAAAACGAGGGTCTGAGCGGCAGTGTGCTGTTGCAAAGCCTGAAGCGCACTCAGAGAATCAGTGCAGACAATAAAAGAGCCGGGAGCTAACTTGCAAATAAAAAGGAGCAAATAGAAGATGGCATACAGTTCTGCGGAAAAAACTGAAGTGGAGTCCAGAAGGCGAAATTTATGAGCCTCACCGTTAACGAAGAACGCGCAACCCGTAGCGTTACCTAACTGAGAACCGTCTGTAAAGACCGGAACATAGTTAGGGTAACGGCCCAGTAATTCGGCAAAAAGTTGTTGGAACACCGAATGTGGAGTAGCGAGTCTAGAATTGTTTGAAAGTGCCAGATCGAACTGCGCACGATTGAGCTGCCATGCAGGATAGGGGCAGATGGACGACCTCTCCACGCGAGGCATTCGGAGGCCATGGGAATGTAGGAGATCCCGAAATCTTATTCCCACGGGGCGTGGGTGAGAACCAGGGCGCATATAACGGTGGGCTAAATCTGGACGCAGAACTGGTTTAAAACAAGGATGATTGGGATAACTTGCCAACTTCGAAACGTATGAGCAGAGTAACAGCGAGCGACGAATATGGAGTGGAGGTTCGCCTGAGTCTGCATACAGGCAGTCGACTCGACTGGTGCGGAAAGCTGCTGTGGCAAGGCGGATGCCAGTGTGATGCACGGTGTCTAAAAGGCGAAGTTTAGAGGCGGTCGCTGCGCCATAAATAAAACTGCCATAGTCCAGCTTGGACCGAACCAGAGAGCGGTACAGCCTCAACATTACCGTGCCATCGCCCCCCAAAGATGCTCCAGATAATACCTTCAGCACCCGAAGAGAACGATCGCAAGAGGCTCGAAGGTGACGAATGTGGTGCTCCCAATTTAGTTGTCGGTCCAAGTAGAGGCCAAAGAACTTCAGGTGTGAGACAAATGGCAGGGGTGTGCCGTTCAGATGAAGATCAGGAGGCGGGTGAATACCTCGTAGGCGGTGAAAGTGGATACACTGCGTCTTCGCCGCTGAAAAACGGAAGCCGGTTTGAAGCGCCCAAGCTGCTAGCTGGGTAATGGTCAGCTGCAGTTGGCGCTCAATGTGATCTATGTTGGCAGACCTATAATAGACTGCGAAGTCGTCAACATAGAGGGATGATGGAATTCCACTTCGAACGGCACTAGTGATGCCGTTAATCGCTACGGCAAAAAGGGTGACGCTCAAAATAGACCCTTGAGGTACACCGTTCTCCTGTATCCGCTCCTGGGATATCGTTTTCCCTATCCGCACACGAAAACGGCGAAGTTTTAAAAAATTGCATAAAAACTCGGGCAGATGACCACGCATGCCGTAACCATGTAGGTTACGGAGTATGCCGTACCGCCAGGTGGTGTCATAGGCCTTCTCCAGATCCAGGAACACGCCCACGACGTGCTGTTTCAATAAAAAGGCATCGGAGGTATACCCCTCAAGGCGTGTTAGATTATCGACACTTGAGCGATGCGGACGAAAACCGCATTGCAAGTTGGACAGGTGGTTATGTTTTTCCAGCCACCAATTTAACCGAGCGTTTATCATTCGCTCCAACGTCTTACAGGATGACACTCGTCAGGCAAATTGGGCGGTAGCTAGATGGTAGCTTGCGGTCCTTTCCGGGTCGAGGGATGGGGATGACAATACCCTCTCGCCAGGAGGAAGGGAAAACCCGCTCATGCCAAATGCGGTTATAGATGTTTAGAAGGAAACATAGTGCCTCAGATGGAAGATGTAGCAGCATCTGTCGGTGTACGTCATCGGGACCTGGAGAGGAATCCTTTGCTAACGCCAGAGAATGGGCAGCTCGGCTGCGGTAAAGGGTTGGTTGTACGGCTCGGTGCAGTCACTATTAAAATTAAGTGGTACCCGCTCCGCCTTTTCCTTAATAGGCAGGAAGAGAGCGTCATAGCGGGCAGTTTGGCTCGTGGCAGCAAATGTGGTAGCTAGGGCTTCAGCTATGTCCTGCTCGGTGGTGCTCATGGAACCGTTGATGGCAAGGCCGGGAATTACCGTCCGGCGATACTTGCCATACATCCGCCGAACAGCTGACCATACTTGTTGGGTAGAGCTGCGCCGGAAAAGCGAAGACACATAGGCTTCCCAAGATTTACGCTTTGCGTTGCGTAGTATAAGGCGTGCCCTAGCGCGAGAAAGTTTGAAGGCGACGAAGTTCCCTTCCGTCGGGTGCCACTGAAACACGCACAAAGCACGTTTGCGTTCTTTGAGAGCCAAACTGCATTCCTCGGACCACCACGGTACAGGGATACGACGTGGTGTAGATGAACCTCGAGGAATGCTGGATTCTGCTGCGAGCAGAATCGAGCAAGTAAAACATTCGACTATTGCATCGATGGTGTCGAAACTATCGTCGATGAGGTGTATGAGGTATTGGAATTTTCCCCAGTTAGCTTTGGAAATAATCCAGCAAGGATGTCGAGAAGGTACACATTGGCGGCCAGAAAAATGAATGTTAATGGGGTAATGATCACTGCGAAAGAGGTCGGAAAGTACTGACCACTCAAATAGTGGTACTAATAATGGACTGCAGAAAGAAAGGTCTAGTACGGAATGTGTACCATAAGCGGATGATAGGAATGTCGGGTCACCAATATTTAGCAGAAGCAGGTCAGACTTATCGAAGACGTCTACGAGGAGGCATCCACCGGCATCATCAGTGTCTGATCCCCAGAGCGTGTGCTTGGCATTCAAATCTCCCACAAGGAGTAGTGGTGAGGGGAGCTGAGCCAATAGCGCTAGAAGATCCCGCTATGGAACTATACTGAGCGGCGGCAGGTACATGTTACAAATGGTAAAACTGATGCTCTCCAGCTGTATCCGGACGGCCACAGCTTGCAATTGTGTGGTGAGAGGAACGTGGGTGGCGGAAATGTTAGGCGCCACTAAGTTAGCAACGCCACCGCTTGCACGCAGACCCGCAAGAGAGTCGCTTCTAAATGCCGAAAAAGAGTGAAGGTGTAACGAGTGATTGGGGTGTAAGTGTGTTTCCCGGAGGCAAATAATTGACGGTGACCTTTGAGAAACTAAATGTTGTAGGTCTTGAGCACGAGCTCGAAAACCATTGACATTCCACTGGATTATTTCCAGTTAGAGTGATTTAATGGGCTGTCTTAACTTTTATCTTCAGCTTGGATGACTTGCGGCTCACGATGCGAAAGGTGCTAGCGTCCTGCGACTCTCCAGATGTACGAGAGTCAGAAGAACTCCTTCGGCTCGCTGAGCGAGACCGGGATTTCTTCGAGGGTGTGCGACTGCATGATCTATGTGATGGCCGCGATCGGTTTCTTACAAGCACTACTTGGTTAGCAGTACTTGTGGACGGCTTGGATACTGGTGTCAGTGAGGTAGAAGTGGTGGCGGTGGTGGTGATAGTAGTAGTGCTGTTGGTAGCTGTAGGTGTGTTTCGAGACGTGGGAGTAGCCGCTAGAAAGTCGGTCTGTGTGGAGGCGTGAGCAACAGGGACGTGTTGGGCGGCAACAGTGGTACCAGGAGTGCGGCGGACGGCTGATGCATAGTTGCTGGTGGTAGCGGGCTTTAGTTGTTCGAAGCGCGGTCGTGCCTCAGGAAATGTGAGGCGTTCCTTAACGCGCATCTCCTGAATACTCTTTTCATCCAGGAGTCGTGGACACTGTCGCGAGCTCGACGGGTGATCTCCGCCACAGTTAACGCAGCAGGGTTTTCGGCTGCAGTTCGGGTCTTCGTGAGCCAGAAGGCCACATCGTTCACACAGAGCTGGATTGTTACACGAGCCCTTAGTATGTCGGAACCGCTGGCACTGAAAGCAGCGCATGGGGTTCGGCACGTATTGACGGACGCTAGCACGCTCATAACCACAGTAGATGTATTCTGGTAATTTTGTGCCTGAAAAAGTTAGAAAGACCGTGCGGAGTGGGTATTCCTTGCCATCTTGTTTGCGGGTTAATCGGTAGGCTTGACATACCAGCTGATCTGCGAGGCAGCTAACGATTTCCTCATTGGTGAGTCCATCCAAGCTGGAGGTGGTGACTACCCCTCTGCAAGTGTTCAGCGATTTGTGTGGGGCTACCCGGATTGGGTAGGAGCCCAACAAATTCGCTTTCTGCAGCTTCTTGGATTGGTCAGCGCTGGTACTCTCTAATAATAGCGTACCGTCTCGGAGGCGCGTCGCATTTTTCAGTGGGCCACAGATCTTATCCAGTTCACGCTTTATATAGAACGGACTCAAATCTTAAAACGTTTTGCCATCACATGCCAAGGTCATTACCAAAAATGGGTCGATGAAAGAGGATATGCGCGGATACATTTTGAACAGGACGCCCATCCGGAACCGTCGGCGTCAGCCTGCCATCCGGGGGTTAAACAAAGAAAGACACCGAATCTTCACGGTCTGTGCCATCATGTGGACCTCACCCATGACCGATCTCATTTGTACCTCAGAAAAGCTACCCTTCAATATCCACTGCTTCTCCGTATGGGTAAACCGTTCACCACGCACACCCCGGCTTTAAGCCCCTACCACAGGAATAACCGCCTGTGGCTCCCCACTTTAGGCCGTGCTGCGCATAAAGGGCACACGCGGATTCAGGGGACTTGTGGTTGATTACACCGGGGTTCCGGCAGCGGTAACACGTTCGGTTCGTGATACTAACCCAACGGCACACGGCCGTCGGGAGATTAACACAGACCGGGCCCTCAAGGAGCTACGTGGGTGTACTTGACGGTGTGGACGGGCTCCGCACCTAAGGCTACACATAGGGGCAGTGCGAAGGGTCCGCTCAAGCTTCACTTTTGAGACCTCCGGAGAGCACACATGTCGGAAGCCACGCTGAAAACCGTGGGACAGAACCACGAAGATAGGATAGATCCCTACTGGTGAGACAGGAGTTATAAACCTAAGACCTTACGTGCTAATAATAATAAAAAAACTAGAAGAGGAAGAATGTGATGCTTACTGACAAGCAGTAGCTTAACGTGGCACAGTTTATGGAGATGATGGGGATGAATTGAGGGTGTGTGGCTAGGGACCCCGGGATCGCCAATCCCGTACCTACCGTAGTAGGTCCCTGGGGAAAAATACCAGAGCCTCTTCTGCCATTTTTCGGGTTTACTGATGGGCCTTCTCGGCAGCCGTAGCGGTCCTGGGTACACCAAGGCCCCACCGTACATCACCCCATCAGTCAGTCCCCTAATTCCTGTTGCCCACCCCTCGGGACGAGGACCGCAGAGGTTGGATTTTGAGGGGCGAAAACCCATACGAAAAGTTATTTCTGGATGCATCAGGTGCAAGAGATATCTAGCAAAAGGAATTACCACAAAAGTTGCTCCTTTGCCAGAAGACACCGTACGTGATGCTTCAGTTTTTGAAATGACAGGGGTGGACCTGGCTGGTCCATTGTATCTGCGCGGAAGTGAACGGGCATGTATTGTGATATATACATGTGCAGTATTCAAAGCAGTACACTTTGAGTTGGTCAAGACCTTGTCAACTTCAGGGGCTCTTCAAACATTGAGAAGGTTTATTGCTCGAAGTGGAAGACCAGTCATAATTTATAGTGACAATAGAACCAATTTTGTAGGGACAGACAATTTATTTGGTCAGGTAGATTGGTCAACATTGTACAAAGAAACAACTATTATGAGAATTACTTGGCAATTGAATCCCCCTACAGCAGCCTGGTGGGGAGGATTTTGGAAACGTATAGTCCAGATGTTGAAGAAGTTATTGAGACGAGTACTGGGGCGTGCATCTTTAGATTATGAAGAAATGTTGACAGTGTTAACAGACTGTGAGGCAACCATAAACTCTCGGCCATTAACTTATCTGTCTAAAAATTCTGAGGATATGGTAGCCTTGACACCTGCTATGTTCTTGCATGATATCTCAAGGGTAGGAGTACCTGACATCGACTGCATAGACAAAACAATTTTAGGAAAAAGATTTCGACATGTGCAACTTCTTAGAGAACAGCTACGTAGAAGATTCAGATCAGAATATTTATGAATACTTAAATTTAAAAAGAACAAAGGTAATTTACAGAAGGTTCTGAAGATGCGAGATATTGTTCTTGTCGGAAGTAACAACACCCGAAGGATTGAGTGGCCTATGGGAAAGGTAGTAGAAGTGTACCCTGGAAAGGACAAAGTCATCCGAGTGGCCCAAGTGAAAACTGCAACTGGGGAACTAAAACGAACCGTCCAGAATATATACCCCTTAGAGGTAGACACTATTCCAGAAGAGCAGCATGATATGGTGGAGAATACTTCTGAAATTGAAAAAGCCCCACGAGTGATCACTAGCTAATCTGGAAGGAAGATCAGACTACCCTCCCGCTTAAATTTGTAATCAGTTTATATTTAAAGGGAAATTGTAATGTTTCAATTATATGTATAAAATTGAAAGGTGTGAGGATGTTACGAAAGAAAAAGAAGTGTGTTTAGGTTGGCAGGGCAGTTAAAGCTATAATGTCTAGGACGTTTGTGTTTTGTTCTTTGGAAAAAAGAAACCTGTAAGTTTGGCTTGTAATAAAATAAATGTTTTGTTAGTTTTTGCAGTGAAAGTTTAATTTGGTTAGTACTAGATCAGTAATTTAGTCCCTTAACATAACGGTGTGTACATGCAAAACACTATATCTATTACTATATATATAGTCTTGTGGAAACGCAGAATCAGAATGAAAAATGCAATGCCATAGCCGGGATTTGAACAACGGTTCTTCTGGTTTCCGCCAGGCCGCTCTACCACTGAGCTACTATGGCCAACGTGCCGATATGACATTAAATTCTCCAACTGACTCGCATTTTCCCGGTAAACCACTTAGGAGCTCTCATAAACACATGAGACAACTACCTTAATGGCGACTTACTACATGCAAGTACTTTAAGGCCCGGGCTTTATAGCTAACCACCATTAGGTCAATTATTGGAAATAAATTGTTCTTTCACACTGTCAAATCAGTTGGAGAATTTAATGTCATATCGGCACGTTGGCCATAGTAGCTCAATGGTAGAGTGGCTGGACGGAAACCATAAGAACCGTGGTTCAAATCCCGGCTATGGCATTGAATTTTTCATTCCGACTCTGCGTTTCCACAATTTAGCCTACACACGGCCAGTGTGAAAGAACAATTAATTTCCTATATATAGTCTTCTTCTTCACTTCAGCGATTAGGCATTTCTTCCTGTTTCAAGTATATTTAATTAAATTAATTAAATTCATTGAAACGCAAACAAAACCTACCTCTTTCATTATTCTAGACTTGTTCTATGGCATAGGCCTATAAACATTTGTTTATAGAGGTTTCGTCTAATTTAAACCAGTGGTTTCGTGTTTTATGAAATATAATTAATTTTTCAATGTTTTAATCCACCCATTCCATAATACCTGACTTTAATATTAACCTCCATCTGTAGCATTTATAAATATATATTTTTTAAAACAACAAAACGAATGGCAGTTTTTACGAGTGAAAGTTTATCGCAATTAGTTGTATCATGCACTCATGATTATTTGGCCGTTTTCATTATTAAATTATTTTTAGAGATATTAAGTGTATTCCATAAGACTCTCCTTTCATATATTATCCGGATTAATGTTAACAGTGATATTTGAAGTCACATAGTGTGACTTGTTAATTTCTTAGTTGTCGCAATGTTAATGTGATCTACTTCAATTTTTTCTTGACTTCATTCATATCGCGATGTAACGTATAATCAGATACTTAAGCTGGAGCATCGACTTCTACACTGTCTTCTTTCTGGGAAATCAAAGGCAAAATCTGTCCAATCTCCTTCAGTAGCAGCATTCACTGCTCGTCAGATTTTGCTCGGATAATAACAACTTTGTCGAACCAGAAACGTCATCACTAACTGGCTCACAAGCAAGAATGCTCTCTTATATAGATTGCGATTTCGTCCTAATAACATCGCTGGTATTTGCCGATCTAGAGCACCTATATGCTGGTTAGGGCATTCTACTGACAGCAGAGGACAACAAGGGGCAGGTTCATTGACACACTTTAATACGTGCGGTTCGTAGCGTCTCATTCTACATAGTCTTGCCATAAATACTGTTACAAATTTTGACACATACTGTACATCCGGTTTGGCGCGTAAACAACTCCGTGTGTGCACACCTTAACCTTGAATCATTGTTAGCTTTTCTATGAAAGACTTTTCTAGGTTTCGCCATGGAAGGGGGTGATTATGCAACGCAATGACGGCTACACGATTTTCATAAGGTTGGAAACCCTGCAAGTGACACTTTCAAGACCCCATAAAAGCTGAAAATCAGCCATCGCTCGCTCGCAGGTACTGGTAGGCTTGTGTTAGCCTGAAAGGTTGTTGCTGTGTGCCCACCCAGGATAGGGTTTAACCACAGATAAGATTTTCTTTTCGGGATGGGTTAGGATGACTGTTTTTATTTGAGGATGGTGGAATGCCTATGAGGTAGTCTATTGACTCCTCTAAAAGGATAGAATGCTATCACTAGCACCCTGGCGTAGAAATAATTATTTTATTTTATTTTAGTTTGAAATGAATTTTGACTGAATTTTTGACTGAATTTTTGTTTAATTTTGAGACCAACAACTCTTGGTAGATTATGGGAGCTCAGCTTTTGCTGCTGCTGGAAATGCTCCGTGGTTACCTCGGATGCCCGCAAGCCATGCGGGGGACCCGGAATAGTCGGCGACGACGTCTTGTGGGATCATAATCACCAAGAGACCGAACCAGGGCACTTCTGTGCAAGGGTAACTGTGCGTATAATTTGGTGGCCCGGCGTCTAATTTCATCTTCCACGTATGGAAGACCCGAGGCTTCATGAAGGAACCTTACTGGGAAGAATCGGCCTACTGAATAGATGGACCTAAGTCCTCTATTCTGAGCGCGTTGAAGATATGCCAGCCAGGAATCTGCGGCCATGCCCCAGACCTCGCAGGCATATAGCATCAACGGGACTATAAGAGCTCGAAAAAGGTACAGCTTTACGCGGACTGGCATCGATCGAGAACCCAGCATAGGATACAGGGATGCAATAGCTCCCTGAACCCTCGCCGAGAGTTCCCTGATGTGTCGACGGAAAGTCAGACCCTTGTCTAGCTCTACTCCCAGGTATTTGATAGAGGGTACCCATTCTATTCTTCGGCCTCTAAAATGGAAATCCGGGCAGTCTGCGGGGGTGTGGCGCTTGGTGAATAGAATAGCGTGGCTTTTGTCCGGGTTAACGGACATCCGCCAACGCCTGCACCACTCTTGTGTGGGTAAAAAAAAAAAAAAATCAGCCATGTGTTTGTGGTCGACCCTTTATAGTCCCAGAAGCAGTGAATCGCTCAATGGTGCGCTACACACAGTGTCAGGACTCCAGCAGCACAAAAATGGGATGGATAGATAATTGGGTTTGAGGGCGCTCAACTACAAGGTCATCAACGCCCTTGAAATCCAATGGGTTTAAAATCAATCTAAAACGCTAAAACTGCCTTAAATAAAACAAGATAAAAAACCCTAAAACGGAAGCTCAAAAGTAAAATAGAGCTTAAAACCATAAAAAGATTACAATTCTAAATTAAAGGGTCCTATATTCTAAAATGTAGATGTTAAATGAAATCTAAAACCTTGGTCACCGCTTGCTCGTCGTCCGCCAGGATCTCCGCCATGCTGGACGGAAGCTGGTGAGACCTGCGGAGACGTACTAACCTAAAACAATCTAAAAGTACGTGGCGGCCCGTCAGAAATGAACCGCACAGCGGGCAAACAGGTTCTGAGGTCCTACATAATAAAAAAAAACTTTGACGAAAATAGCAGTGACCAATACGCAGCCGAACCAATATCACCTCCTCCCTCCGGAATAATCGACAGGAGGTCGCCCAGTGAATCGGAAGCTCCTTCACGGTTCTTAGCTTGTTGACACCCAGAGGCGACCACTCATCGCGCCAGCACGAGAGCGTCGCCCTATGGACAAGTCTGAAGTCTTCCGAGGTGGCCAAGGGGAAGGTAGCACCAGGTGTTGAGGCGGCCACCTTATCCGCCGAATCCGCCCTTTCATTACCCTGCAAGCCAACGTGATCAGGAACGCATGAACACACCACGCTTAGGCCAGCGACGTGTAAGACGTGGAGGGTGTCCTGGATAACCTGTACAAGGGGATGGAGAGTGTACAGCTCATGAAGGCTCTGAAGGCCACTAAGGGAATCACTCAAAATGAGGGAATTACCCAACTTTCGGCGGCGAACATGTAAAATGGCTCGGTAGATTGCGTAGAGCTCTGCGATGTAGATGGATGTGGTGCCATGGAGATCGAATGTAAAGGGTTCGGCTCCATGGACGTACGCACACCCACGCTTTTGGACCCGTCAGTAAAAATTTAGCTAAAATCCTTATAGTCCGATAAAAAAGCTAAAATCCTTATAGTCCGATAAAAATTCTAAAAACAAACTACGGATACGTGGGGATCGTGGACTTCCGGTGCACTGCCAACCCAAGATCTACAGAGGGTGCTGCACGCAACCAAGGAGGATACACCCGTTCACCCCTAGGATACATCCTAGGTAGCTTGAGTGCATGCCACCCAAGAAGCTCCCGGAAGCGGAAACCTGGCGGCTTTGGCTTCACACGTGTGTTCCTATATCGTACGTCAAAGGAGGAATCAAAAAAGGGTGCATACGTCGGATGCGAGGGCATGGTGTTTAAGCCACAGCCATAATTCCCCAGAAAAACATCCCGGCGATAGCGAAGAGGAGGTTCCGCTGCCTCACAATAGAGGCTTACAACTGGGCTAGTTGGAAATGCGCCAGTAGCCAACCGAAGGCCAGAGTTATGGACCGTGTCTAATTTCTTAAGCATAGATGGACGAGCTGAAGCATAAACGATGCACCCATAGTTCAGCTTAGAGCGGATCAGTGTGCAATACAACCGAAGCAGCACTGCGCGATCCGCACCCCACGATTTTCCACTAAGTACCCGCAAGATATGAAGAGAACGCTCACATCGAGCTGTCAACTGTGCTATATGCGATGACCAGCTCAGCTTTCTATCGAAAATCAACCCCAGGAAACGCGTTTCATCGGCAAATGGTATAACATGTCGCCCCAGTCGGACGGAAGGTGGTAATCGACTCCTGGGGCGCCAGAAGTTAACGCACGCCGTCTTCTCAGTGAAGAACCGGAAGCCGTACTTCGAGTTCCAGTCCTGAAGGTTGTCTAGGCATCGCAGTAGACGACGATTTAGGAACGGAGTACGCTTGAAGTACAGTAGACGTCAATATCATCCACGAATAAGCACCATGAAACACCACGAGTAACACAGAGATAGAATTAATCGCAATAGCAAACAGTGTAATACTTAGGACCAATCCTTGTGGGACCCCGTTCTCTTGGTTAAAAAGGTTTGATAAGACCGAGCCGAACCTAACTCGGAAAAAGCGATTTTCCATAAAATCCCGAAGAAACACAGGTAGGCGTTCGCGAATATTCCAGCTGTGCAGGGTGCGCAACAGACCTGCACGCCAACAGGTATCGTAAGCTTTCTCGAGGTCAAAGCAGATGCCGATGGTCTGGCTGTTCTTAAGGAAACCGTTCATGATCTGCGTTGACATCGACACGAGGTGGTCTACTGTGGAACGGCGACGTCGGAAACCACACTGGATGTTCGCGAGCAAGTTGTGGGCTTCCAGCCACCACACCAACCGCCCATTGATCATGTGTTCCATCACCTTGCAGACGCAATGGTGAGGGAAATAGGACGGTAGCTGGAAGGCAGATCTCGGTCCTTCCCTGGTTTCAGAATTGAAATGATGGTGGCCTCCCGCCACTTGTCAGGAGAACTGCCGTCAACCCAGATACGGTTATATACCTCGAGTAAGAAAGCCTTCCCTTCGGGAGAGAGATGTTATAAGAATCGTACGTGGATACCGTCTGGTCCAGGTGCAGATAGTCTGGAGGATGAAAGTGCGTGTTCCAGCTCTGCCATGGTGAACAGGCGATTGTAGTCTTCAAGGTTTCGAGAGAGAAAGCAGAAACCTTAAGATTCCACCTGATGCTTGATGGAGAGGAACTCAGGTGTATAATGATCTGAGCTAGATACGTGAGGGAAAGCGCTGCCAAGGGTGCTAGCCACGTCTGACGGATCCACGACGATCCTGAAAGAGTTTTCAGACCAGCAATCGGAATGTGGGTCGCTTTTCCGGCCACGCGCCTTAACCTATCCCACACTACAGAAGAAGGTGTATGGCGATTAAAAGATGATACAAAAGCGGTCCATGATTTCTTTTTGCAATGCTTAATTACCTGCCGAGACCTGGCACGTATTTTCTTGTAATTAATGAGGTTATCCAATGTGGGGTGGCGCTGGAAGATCCTAAGGGCACGCCGACGAGCACCGTGGCACAGGACGGCGGCGGTGATTGGGAGACGAACGCGGAATAGATCGTTCTGTGGCGGAAAGTATAAGCTCGCTAAGATGTTCTACTAGCTCGTTAACAGAGGCGTGCTCCTCATAACTAAAAACCGCCAACTGGGTGTAAAGGGCCCAGTTGGCGTTATCGAAACGCCAGGTTGGCAAGCGGGTGGAACACACGTTTTGTGCTAGGAGATTAATGAGACACGGGAAGTGGTCACTGGAGTGGTGGTCAGAGATGACGTTCCATTGGAGGGACACTGCTAACTGCGGTGAGCAGACTGCCAAATCCAGATGCGAGAAGGTGTTGAAGGCATTGGAAAGAAACTTAGGTTCTCCGGTGTTCAGGAGAACCAGGGTGTTATTGTCCAGGAAATCGGAGAGTACTCTACCCCTTGCACAAGTGCGAGTGGAGCCCCAAAGAGGGTGATGGGCATTGAGGTCCCCCACCAACAGAAATGGGGTAGGTAACTGAACAACCAATCTTGGAGCGTGGTAAGTGGTAGGTCATCTGAGGGTGAAATATACATGTTACAGATAACCAGCTCTATCCTCGGCAGTATTATACGGGCAGCAACGAACTGGATGTTAGTGCGTAAAAGTATCAAGTCCACGTATACCTCATCTCTGACCAGTACCATGTCCCGCCGTGTGCCAGAATGCCCTCTTCCGGGGCAAGATCCCGTCGGAAGGAAGTATACCGCCTTAGTGCAAAGGTATTCTTAGGACGCAGTTTAGTCTCCCGCAACACACTACTAGTGGGACGTACTTATTAAGCAATAAATCAAGCTCTGGACGAAGAGTCCTAAGCCCACGTATGTTCCACTGGAGAATCGCCATTTAAACGGTGGGATAAAAGGTTAGAGATAGTTCCACCTCATGACGACTTGGAGGGTGGCCGAATCAATTTGCCCGTCTTTTTGAGTTTCGGGCTAACTTCTTTCCCCGCCGGATCATCGGGTCGTTTTCTGAAAGGCGTCCTGGTAGTGTGGTCCGTATCCTTCTGTCCCATCTCCTCCATGGATGAGGTCCCTTTCCCGATAGAAAACTTCGGTTCAAGGGCCAGAAACCGATTGGACACGGAGATCGACGAGGTTGACAAGCATCAATGGGAGTCCTGGCCGGAAGGCTCTTCCAAGGGGGAACTTTTAGATGACCGGAGACTCCTCTTACTGCTGGCAGGTTTGCTGGCATCCTTCAGGAAGTCGGACCTCTTGTAGCTGGTCTTGAACTCTTTGCGAGGTGCATCGCATACAACGGGCTTGTCCTTTTTGGGTGTTGAGACTTTTGTCGGCGACTGTGCTGGCGATCTCCTTCCAGACGGAGGCTTAGCTGTCGTGGGTGCAGATAAGGCTGGTGTTTTGCCAGGCTTCGGAGATGGCAGAATGATTTTCTCCGAGATTGTGGCCTCACGTATATCAGTGGTCTGAGTGGCAATCTCTCGCCACGGCACCGGTTTAACTGCTACCGAGCTGTAGGTAGCGGACGGCGGGAGGGATGGCAATCGAGTAGGCGCGAGTTTCCGGGCTTCCTAGAAGGAAACCTTCTCTTTCACCCAGATCTCCTGGATGGCCTTTTCCTCGACAAAGCGCGGGCAATTTCGGGAGCTGGATGGATGTTCTCCAGCACAGCTCACACATTTCACTGGCGATGTGCATGCGCCCTCATGCTGGGACACCGCACAGTTATGGCACGTAGGCGTCCCGTTGCAGAACGTGCTGGTGTGTCCGAAGCGCTGGCACTTAAAACATCTTAGCGGATTAAGGATATAGGGGCGTACATCGATGGTCTCGTACCCTGCTCTAAGCCTTTGCGGGAGATCGACCCGATCGAATGTCAGGAACCGGGAACGGGTAGGCACCAATCCCCCTCGCTCTCTACGCTGCACACGGTACACGGCCGTCACACCTTGATCTTGCAGGTTTTCAATGATTTCCTCATTAGACATGCCATACAAAGCACGGGTGTTAACCACTCCGCGCGAGGAGTTGAGGCTATTATGGACTGTGACCGTCAGCGGGTAGCTCCCTAAAAGGCTTGCCTTCAGTAGGACTGCTGCCTGGGAGACAGAATGTGCTTCTACCAGGAGCGTGCCATTGCGTGAATGAGTACAAGACTTCACAGGACCACCTATCTTATCCAGAACCTTCTGGATGATGAAAGGGTTTAAGGACAAAAAGTTCTTGCCTTCTTCTGTTCTAGTGACCACCAAGTAGCGAGGAACACAGGGTTCAGCTACTTCCTTTCCACAAACCTTCACACTTTTGGGTTTAATAGAGTGCACCATTGTGGTATTATCCTCCCCATTCAAACGTCTCCGATGGCGTGCTCACATCATGGGCGCCACCCCGGCTTAGGTGAGAGTCATGGCCTGGACCTTGCTCACCTTGGGGTTACACCTCCCAGTGTAAAGACAGAGGGACCCAATCGCCTTCAGGAGTGTAACAGCTCATGCAATGGCCCCTCCCCGGGACTGACCTGTATTAGCGGATACGAACACAGTTCTACATTGTAACAAGGGGCTTTGAGTTACACGTTACCCAGTCACCCCTTGCGCTACCCTCTCCAACCATCCGCGCTATGTTACCCGTCAAGCATGAGTTCAGGGAGGAAAAGGAAAAAATAAATAAATGGGGTCAAACACCGAAGTGGACCATGTTTTGGGCGTTTGAAGGAACACTCTCACCTTGCGGAGAGACCCAATCGAGATATTACACCAGAGCCTCTTCTGCCAGTTTTCGGGGTTACTGATGGGCCTTCCCGGCAGCCGTAGTGGTCCTGGGGTACACCAAGTCCCCACCGTACATCACCCTATCAATCAGTCTCCTACTTCCTGTTGCCCATCCCTCGGGACGAGGAACGCAGAGGTTGGATTTTGAGGTGCACCACGCTACCGAGGCGGGTTGTGACAAGTTGCCTAGTTACATGGGAGGCAAGCTATATAACAAACTCCCAGCAGAGGTTAAAGTGTCTAGCAACTTAACAAAAATTCAAATGTCTTGAAATCATATTTAATTAACAAAGTATTTTATTCACTTGATGCATATCTGAACTAAGGCTACAACTTCAGGATTCATCATTTGGATGCTAGTTTCTTATTTTACAATACTTATGATTAATACCTACACATTGTATTAGGTGTACAACACATACATTTAGAATAACAGCACATAAGCTTTAGTTTTTTCTAATATCTGTATATATATCAAAATATCCAGCAACTTTAATTGTATATGATTGACGACTTGCCTGTTTTCAACAATGCTTGTAAAACATAAGGTAGTAATAAAGTATTATTATTATTACTCTCAGCTGTTCTCTGCTTACCTCTCCCGTGACTGTTTTACAACTGTTCATGACACCTCTTGGCGAGTTGTCACTCCCTTAATTATCTCACTGATAATTTCGAGAGATTTCTGAACCAAACCAGAATCGAATGTTCTATCACCTTCCAGAAGCGTAACCCTATCTGTGCCAGCAGATCTTTTTTCTAGCACTATCTTTATTTGTTCCGGCATATTCCTTATCTCCAGGCTCTTTGTGTACACAAACCATGCTTTCGCGATCGGATTTGCGACAATATTATCCACTGTGTGTTACCACTTGTGTCTATTTCTGTTAACTTGCAGTTTTTGAGCTAGGGTAATTGCCTTTAGTTCATGTTCCAGTTCTATGGCCATAAATTTTGTGAAGCTTTGTAGTATGGCAATTGGTGTTGATTTTACAGCTCCTGTTATTATTCTTAGTGAATTGTTTTGTGAATTTCTATTTTCCTTTTGAGTTTCTCGATTACTGTTGCCAACAGTTCTGCAAATAGCAATTTGGGTTTTATGTAGTAGTATTAAATTTAAAATACTAACCCAATGCACTCTTTCTTAAATTTCCTTGATATTTATTGACTCTAAAGCTCCACTTTAAGGTAAAGGTGGTGAATCAGCATTCACATAATTCACATGTTATCAAAGAAATGTACTTATGGAAAATAAGTACTGTTTATGGCTTAACACTGCAGCAATAGCATCAATCATTTGGCAAATGACAGACCAGATTATAATGTAATTTATAAAGTTGTGACTTTTGTGGACAGTAGAACCTCGTTTACTTGGATCAACCTGAGTTAATTCAAATCTGGGTTATCCAGAGGATGATGGAAAAGCAATAAAAAATGTTCAACATCAGTGAAATATTTTTAATAGATACGTAAAATATGAAGCTATTAACAGTGAAGCAAATAAATATATACAAATATAATAATTTGTAACTTAAAACATTTACTTACCATCCTTGGTTTAATAAACATTTTCAAACAACTTTTAAAGAGTTTGGTACAACATTAGTTCCTCAAAATGAATATAGTATTAAAAATTTACTGCATTTCTCTAAAACAGATAATTACAGATACCAAAAACCCTGGTATTTATCAATTACATTGTTTTGATTGTGATAAAGTTTATATTGAAAAGACAAAATATAATTTAGAAACCAGATTGAAAGAGCATTTTCGTAACAGTAAGTATATACATACTGATAAATCGGCCACAGCAGATCATTTTTGGTCATTTAACCATGAAATAAATCCAGAAGTTAAACTATTAAAACATTTAAATGCTCAAACAGATTTAATGGTTTGGGAAAAGATTTTTATTTTAAAAAAAACAAACATTGTGTAATGAATTTTGAAACACCGGCCGTCGATTCTCTTTTTAAATTTGTTTCATTTTCAGATGTTGGTAGTACTAAAATAAACATAGTGACATCTAGCAATGGTAACATTAATGAGTTTGTTGATGGTTCGAGCTGATGATGCGGAAGATTTATTCATGAAATTGGGATCCTATTCAATTTGTAAGAAATACAGTTATCATTTCTTAAAAGATGAGTGAAGTTTTTCAAGTTACAAATTACTATATCTGTATATATATTTAATGGAGCTTAGAAATTACTATAATTATTACTATTGGTACACCATTACACTGTATATACAGTAATAGGCTATTAATTTGTACTGTACTTCAAATTAGTCGGTAGTGAAAGAGGCAGCAAGCTTCTGTTGTCTCAGTTTAGTGTATCACTTATCTCGCATCCGCTTTAACATTATAAGTTCATTTGTCTTGACTGTGAAATAAAACATCGATTTCTCTATGTTTGTTACAGCTTGTGTGTGGGCCATAACAGCAATGAGTTTCTGCTGTCTCAGTTTAGTGTATTGCATGTCTCACATCTGCTTTAACATTAGAAGTTCATTTGTCTTGACTCTCATAATAAAGCATCAATTTCTCTATGTTTGTTACAGCTTATGTGTGGGTCATAGCAGCAATGAGTTTCTGCTGCCTCAGTTTAGTTTATCGCTGGTCTCACATCCGCTTTAACATTAGAAGTTCATTTGTCTTGACTCTCGAAATAAAACATCAATTTCTCTATGTTTGTTACTGCTTGTCTGTGGGTCATAACAGCAATGAGTTTCTGCTGTCTCAGTTTAGTGTATTGCATGTCTCACATCCGCTTTAACATTAGAAGTTCATTTGTCTTGACTCTCGAAATAAAGCATCAATTTCTCTATGTTTATTACTGTTTGTGTGTGGGTCATAACAGCAGCAAGCTTCTGCTGTCTCAGTTTAGTGTATCGCTGGTCTCACATCCGCTTTAACATTAGAAGTTAATTTGTCTTGACTCTCGAAATAAAGCATCAGTTTCTCTAAGTTTGTTATTGCTTGTGTGTGGGTCATAACAGCAATGAGTTTCTGCTGTCTCAGTTTAGTGTATTGCATGTCTCACATCCGCTTTAACATTAGAAGTGCATTTGTCTTGACTCTTGAAATAAAACGTCAATTTCTCTATGTTTGTTACTGCTTGTGTGTGTGTGTCATAACAGCAATGAGCTTCTGCTGTCTCAGTTTAGTGTATCGCATACCTCACATTCACTTTAACATTAGAAGTTCATTTGTCTTGACTCTCGAAATAAAACATCAATTTCTCTATGTTTGTTACTGCTTGTGTGTGGGTCATAACAGCAATGACTTTCTGCTGTCTCAGTTTAGTGTATTGCTTGTCTCACATCCGCTTTAACATTAGAAGTTTATTTGTCTTGACTCTCGAAATAAAACATCAATTTCCCTATGTTTGTTACTGCTTGTGTGTGGGTCATAACAGCAGTAAGCTTCTGCTGTCTCAGTTTAGTGTATTGCATACCTCACATCCACGTTAACATTCGAAGTTCATTTGTCTTGACTCTCGAAATAAAACATCAATTTCTCTATGTTTGTTACTGCTTGTGTGTGGGTCATAACAGCAATGAGTTTCTGCTGTCACAGTTCAGTGTATTGCATGTCTCACATCCGCTTTAACATTAGAAGTGCATTTGTATTGACTCTCAAAATAAAACATCAATTTCTCTATGTTTGTTACTGCTTGTGTGTGGGTCATAACAGCAATGAGTTTCTGCTGTTTCAGTTAGGTGTATTGCTTGTCTCAGATCTGCTTTAACATTAGAAGTTCATTTGTCTTTACTCTCGAAATAAAACATCAATTTCTCTATGTTTGTTACTGCTTGTGTGTGTGTGTGTCATAACTGTAATGAGCTTCTGCTGTCTCAGTTTAGTGTTTCGCATACCTCACATCCGCTTTAACATTAGGTCATTTGTCTTGACTCTCGAAATAAAACATCAATTTCTCTATGTTTGTTACTGTTTGTGTGGGTCATAACAGCAGCAAGCCTCTGCTGTCTCAGTTTAGTGTATTGCATGTCTCACATCCGCTTTAACATTAGAAGTGCATTTGTCTTGACTCTCGAAATAAAACATCAATTTCTCTGTGTTTGTTACTGCTTGTGTGTGGGTCATAACATCAATGAGTTTCTGCTGTCTCAGTTTAGTGTATCGCTGGTCTCACATCCGCTTTAACATTAGAAGTTTATTTATCTTGACTCTCGAAATAAAACAGCAATTTCTCTATGTTTGTTACTGTTTGTGTGTGTGTCATAACTGCAATGAGTTAGTGCTGTCTCAGTTTAGTGTATCGTTGTTCTGACATCCGCTTTAACATTAGAAGTTCATTTGTCTTGACTCTCGAAATAAAACATCAATTTCTCTATGTTTGTTACTGTTTGTGTGTGGGTCATAACCACAGCTGGTTCATCAGACTGTCTGAATGTGAATACTCTTCATTTTCATTTCCAGTAGCACTGCATGAGCGCAATTATGTCTTCCTATGTAATTGTTTATAACCTCCATCATTGTCAATGTCTTCCTCATCAGCATCAGAACAGCCATCAATAGTTTCAAAGATATCTATAAAATCTTCTTCTACACTTATTATTTCTGCCTCAGTCTTGTTTTGTGGCAAGTAACACACACAAAGCCACAACTTTTTCCAGGACTTTAACAAAGTTTCTCTGCAAACTGGTTCCTGATGAGATGAATGTGATGAATTTGCCCGCTGGCAGGAGAATTTGACTAATGTAGCTACTCAGAATAGCAACTTGTCATCTGTAACACAAATCATTACTACACTAAACACATTCCTCTGCCCCCCCCCTCCAAACTTGTCCAGGTTGTCCCGACGTCTAGTTTAAAGAGATGCAGTATTCTTGTTAGTTAAAGAGTTGCATGGAAGGTATAAATTTATTGCATGTTATAAGGAGTTTATTATGGATGTTTTATAGTGCACATTAATGTATATATAAGGGTTTAGTGTACATTTAACTAATTTGTGGATATTTGTTCATAGGTTATACTTTTTCTACAATGATTTTTAAAATGCCAATATTTCACCATGATTCTTTAACAAAAAGAGAAGGACCCAAGCAAATTTATCTTTTATTCTCTGTGTGGAATTGTTAACTATAATGTTTCTAATTGCATAAAATGTTAGCAAAGTGAATTATCCAGAGAATGATGGTATAAAAATATGAGGCTCAACAATGCCATAGAATCTAATAGTCTAGTCTATAGTCTAGTCCAGTGCTTCTCAAAGTGTGGTCTGCAGAACCCCAGGGGTGGGCGAGGGGATGTCAGGAGGTCCTTGAGGGGTCCCTTAAGTCAAGTTATAATGTTGAGTTATAACTATAGAAAACGTAGAATTGTATTTACTTAGTCACTTATCTGCTTGGTGCCAAATTATATTTGCTTTAGATAAAATTTTTTATACATCTATGTCGTAATGATGTAACACAGTTGAGAGGTGCAATCTATGTAACAGTTGGGAGTGTGTAGTACAGCGTTATAATAGCAGCGAGAGAAGGTTGTTCAACTTGGTACCAAAGGACGTATATTGTACCCTTTCCAACCACCTGTATTGCGAGCAAACATATTCAGAGTTCGAGATTCAACTGTATTGGAACACCACAGTGAAGCGAAGAGCCGTAGATGCAAACGAAGATTTGCGAAACATGTCCTCAAAATAGGTACGAAAGTGAAGCAGATGTGTAAAAAATGCGACTCATCTAAAATTTAATATTCAGAGTTGTTCAACATCAAGCCATTGCAGAGAAACAGTTGCCAATGCACTTGTCAACAGACTTAAGAGTAAAAATCACCAACATGAAGCCCAGCTTAACTGAGCTTATTCTATAAAAAAAAAGTTGCATTTAAGTTAATTGGTGGAAATAAATCATTTTTTCACACTAGCCGTACATAGGCTAAGGTTTTGTATGGATAGAGTTAACATGAAAAGTTCAATGCCATGGCTGGGATTTGAATCACAGATCTCCTGGTTTCCATCCAATCGCTCTAACCCATTGAGCTACCATGGCTAATGTACTGTCCTGACATTAAATTCTCCAGTTGACTCATATATTCCCATTAAACCACTAAGGGCTCTTATATCCGAGATGCACCATTTGTGGCGACTTACTATCGTAAGTACTTAAATCCCAGGCTTCATCATTTAACTCTTATTATTTAAGTTAATTGGTGGAATTCCTTTCTTGGAAGTGTTGAAAACAGTGTTATGATAAATTAACTTTAAAGAGAGTCCATTAAAGACACTAGACAACACTTACTTTTAAATTTTTCCGGAACATGTTCCTGAGGCTTTGCCTCTATCATCAGCCGGCTCTCGACTGGTTCTCATTGGTGTAGCTGACGATACTTTGTCACAGGTCTCCTCTGGTGGCGGTTCAAGGAACTTGCTGAACAAATCTTTCTGAGGGATGTCGAAATTGAATACTTTGTTCCTATTTTTTAAAATGAAGATTTGTTCCCATGTGGATAGTTCTTGTTTTCCTGATGTATGTTTTAGTAGTTTTGGTTCTGGATTTATGTTGTGGTTTTTTTCCCAAAAATGTGTGGCAGCTGCTGATTTTTCTAATTGTTTATATTTTATGTTTCTAAAGTGTTCTTTTGCTATTGTTTCTAAATTTCTTTTTGTTTTCCAATATAAATTTGACTACAGTCATTGCATTCAATTTGATATATTCCAGATTTTTCGTTAGATGGAATGGCATCTTTGATGTTTGAGAAAATTAGATTTTTTAAGGAGAAATGGTTGACTGGTGCTAGTTGAATGTTTTGTTTTTTGAAGACTTTTTTGAATTTATCATAGGCCCATGGATGGTAAGTGAATTTTTTTAAAATCATATTAGTTTCTGTAGCTGGGAGGGTTGTGGTTTCCTTTAGTAGCTTCTTCTTTTTTGCTAAGTTCACTTTCTTGTCCACTAATGATTTGGGAAAGTTATTTTTTGTACTATTTCAATTATTTTGTTGTATTCTGTTTTGTATTCTTCTGCTGTGAGAGGGATGTTTACCAGTCTGTGTGCTAAACTATTGAAGATTGCCTGTTTGTGGGATCTTGGGTTGTAGCCATTAGCTTTTATGTAGTTGTCTGTCTGTGTTGGTTTTCTGTAAATGCCAAAGTTTAGTCTGTTTTTATTCCTCATTAATTTTAGATCCAAAAATGGTAAATGCTCATCTTTTTCTATTTCTATAGTGAATTTGATGCTTTTTTCTTGGATATTTAAAAGTTTTAGTGAATCACTGATGTGTTTTTTTGGTACTATTGCAAAGATGTCATCTACATATCGTTGCCAGAGTTTGAACATCCAAGGGAAACCTTTGTTGATCCTTATTTCTAATGCACTCATGTACAGATCGGCCAGGAAGGGTGATAGGGGGTTGCCCATTGCTAACCCTGAAGTTTGGTGATAATATTTTGTTTGAACCTGGAAGAAATTTTGTTCTATGCATAATTTGGTTAGTTCGATGTAGTCTGAAATTTCAGGTGATACCATTCCAAGTGATATGAGCCATTTTTCTATCAACAATGGGAGTTGATTAACGGGTATGCTGGGAAACAGTGATTTAACATCAAACGAGACTAGTGTGTCCTCTTCATTTAGTTCAGCATCCTTAATGTGTTCTATAAGTTCATAGGTGTTTTTGATGCTTAGGCTGTCGAATTTTGGAAATGAGTTGAATTTGTTTGTGAGCCACTTTGCAAGTTTTTATGTTGGTGAATTTATACTGCTAACTATAGGTCTCATTGTTATGGATGGTTTGTGTATTTTGGGTAAGCCATAAATTCGAGGTAAGGTTGGGTTATCCGGTTTAACTGCATATTTGTTTGGTATTATGCTTGATTTTGCTATTGTTTTTTCAAATGACTGTATGCAAGTTTTTAAAGGATTTTTGTTAATGATTTCATATTCATTGTCAGTTAGTATTTTTATATATATATATATTGGTGTTCGGCCGCGTTGGCGACACGGTTTGTCGCGAAACGGGCCGGTAACTGTAGGCTATCGCGAAAACGGCTGCACTTTTGCAGCGTCGCGAAAGTGCATTGGCGTACCGCCAGCATTTGCACTGTGCACTATAAAAGGAAGGATTTTCATGCGATATTTTGTACTCATCTTAAACGTCGTGAAGATGGCTAAACCTGTGACTCACGCTGCAACCCCGGCCGCTGGTTATTGGACCACCGATAACTACGACGATGTAGTGAACTTTATTGTTCAGTTTCTGGAGCAGGAGCATTCGATTAAGGTGGTGATACACACATCTGCAGTCTTTCTGAAGGACGGTGAGGAGGTGATCGTTCACATTAGGACTACAGTGGACACCATTTTGGACGTGGACCACCTACAAGTGCAGGACTTTTTCGGGGAGGTGTTTGCTAAGCTCACCGACCCCGATGATTTTCCCGCGGTAGCAGGGTCAGGAATGACCTTTCTAAGGTTGCATCGATGGTGGTTTTCCATGGTTGCCTGTCAACCAAATAACGATGCAACTCCCACCACGAGGAATACGGTTAGCAGCGAAGTAACCATGTTGGAGCCTGATGACACCGATGGTCCGTTCTCGAACGTGATGGTGACAGCAAGAGCGGACACTCTGCTAGGATCTATCGCCCTCTGGCATTGCTATGTACCGGGTCACAACAAGAGACAACGCCTGCATGTAGTTCGGCGGTGGATGCGAGAGGGTGGATGGGATGCGGCAACGACTGTGGGTGTTCACCTGTCCGAGCTCCCCGCTTGGCACGACCAGTGTAAGAGGTTTAACATTAGGTTATTTAACAAACGAGGTAATGTAGTGTACCAACGCGCCTTTGATACCGCAAAGGAATACATTCCCTTGTATTACACCGACGACCGTAGGTATAAGCTGATAATTAAACTGGATGCATTTTTAAATGACAGGTCGAGGACAATTAGACAGTTTTGCGAATGATGCCTAAAATATCATACACCAGACGTATGCAGTACCCGCGTGTAAACGGTAGGAACAAATGATCTGGTAAGGATTACAGATAAACCGAACTGTTTCCATAAATTGGTATGCTACGCTGATTTTGAGGCCTACATTGATCAGGAGGGTAGACACAAGCCTTCGGGGTATGGTTGGTGTGCAATATTGAACCATGCATTAATACATGAAACTCTTAAAACGGTTTTAGACTGTGACGATGTAGCGGTGGACTTTGTTGATGGTATCTGTACCTATATTCGCGAATGGTCGGTTGCGCACGATGTTCGCACCGTAGATTGTTGTATTTGTGGCAATAAAATTGAAGGGGCGGACACTCATATATCCGGTAGGCGAAATTACATCGATGGTAGCTGTGGTTCCTATCACACCAGGTGTTGGATGGTACCTGAAAATTCCTGCCAGGTATACTTTCACAACTTTAAAGGCTACGACTGTCACCTGATCGTTCGTGCATTAATTGCAAAATTCGGCACGAACGTGAAGGTGTCCGCCAAAACATTCGAAAAGTTGGATGTAATATCAGTGCTCACGGAAAATCATAGAATTCGCTTTATGGACACCTTCAATTACCTTGCCGCTCCACTTGCAAAACTAACGGATACTGTCACTCATTTCCGGTACGCCTCCCTGGACGCGACAGAAAAGGCTCCGTTTCCTTACGATTGGTTCGATTGTAAGGAAAAACTAGGATTTTCGCTGCCAACACAAGATAGTGCATGGTACTCCAAACTGAAGGGTGTGCAGCAGGATAAGGGGAAGGCTTTTAGAATCTGGTATGCGAAGGGTTTTAGTAGATTCGTGGATTATCACAATTATTATTTGCGTCTAGACGTGATGTTGCTTGCGGATGTGTATGAAACGTTTCGTAGCAATGCTTTTACCGCCAATGGTATAGATCCTGTTTACTTTCAGGGATTGCCTTCCTATACATGGTATTGTGCAGTAAAGCATAACCCCATTAGGATCCGAATAGTCAATAACAAAGACCTGTACACATTGATTCAAAAACAGATACGTGGTGGAATATCGCAATGTGGCTTGCGGCACGCACATGTTACAAATGCTGATGAGTACATACTGTTTCTCGATATCAATTCACTTTATAGCAAGGTCATGACTTTTAATCTGCCGACCAAGCTCCAGACGAGCGTGCCAGATTTGCCGGTTGACTGGTAGACCTGGGACCCCTCAGGCGATAAGTGTTTCATAGCGTTGGTAGACATTACCTATCCCACTAGCTTACACGATATGCACTGTGACTTTCCTCTCGCACCTGAGCATTACAACGACAGGTGTGCACCACTTTACGTGATAAGAAGGAATACCTGGTTCATTCGTCCATATTGCAGTTCTATGTACAGCATGGACTTATTATTTCGAAGGTACATTCAGTTTGGATTTTTAACCAGGAAGCAGTATTCAAATCATATGTCGAGACGAATGTTGCCAAACGACGGGAACACAGCACTAACAAAGCTCTCTCGGACATGTACAAACTGCTTAATAATAGCCTCTTCGGGAAAACGCTAGAAAATACTTTCCGATACCGACGTTTCGCAGTACGAACGGCGTCCACTGACGGTCCGTACGGTAGGCGAAATTCCTTCCTGTCTAAGGTGAGGAATTTTATTCAGGTTGGTAGTTATTTCCTATGCGAAACAGAAAACAACGTAATTCCTTTAAACTAACCTGTGCAATTGGGGTTTGCAATACTCGAATTAGCGAAATTGGAGGTGTACCGGTTCTTTTATGAACTTAAGTGGAAGTTTAGCGATCGCGTGAGTTTACTTTACCACGATACGGACAGTCTAATATTGTATTTCAAAAACTGTCACGAGCATCCGTTGGTGACTATGCAGAACGACCAGAAGTTGGGCAAATGCCTGGATTTTGAAAGTGCACCGGTTGACTATGCAATACATACTGCGTGTACGCACAAGGTACCGGGATTGTGGTCTGATCAGGTAGGTTTTAAGAAAATAGTGGAATTTGTTGGTTTGCGGGCTAAGACGTATGCGGTGAGGTTCGAGGACGGTGATTCTCTTTCCAAGAATAAAGGAATTACCGATTGCGCTACAGTGTCCGGCTCTAGCACCAGAATTAGCTTTGAGCATTATAAGAAATGTTTGTTTGAAAACAAACACATATTTGTCGACCAGTATTTGATCAGGTCACAATCCCACACCTTATACAGCATCTTTCAAAAGAAAATTGCATTAATATCTGAGGATAGGAAGCGTGTGGTACTGAAGGATAGGGTTTACACCTTACCTCACGGATATAAAGGTATCAAGTACGTGAACAATATGTGAAACATTATTATTTTATTGTAAACCTTGTTTCTATACAATAAATACAATGATTATGTAAGAAATGAGAGTGTTGTTTGTCCAATATAACTCTGTACACCTGACCTCAATGAACCTCTGGCCCTTAAGTGAGTCATATCCAATGGAGCCATGGCTGAAATCTCCTCATCCCTAAATATGAAGGAAACCTGAAATGATTGCTCCAGCATACACGAAGCACGCTGCTTCATCAGGGTGCCATTACTCTTGTGTATTGGCACCATGGTAAAAAAGTGATGTTGCAGCGGTTTGTATTGTGCATGGAGCCACTGATCTCCCAACGCAGCCGTACTTCTATGCATTTTCGGGTTAAAGGTACTTGGCCAAGGTGTAAAACCCACCTTCCACAGTGTCTTCTGTGTTTTCTGCTCGGTACCTTTAACCGAGAAGTAAGAAAATATACTAGGAGTAGTAGTATTTATTATATCGGGGTATAAGATCTCGCCGTCTAAGTTTCTTTCTATATCAAATTCGATGGTATCGGATGCACCCACTATCTCAATTTTATCTAGATTTCTGCATTTGGATATGGCTCGCTTATCTAGGGACCAGCTACTAGTTGCATCATTCTGATTACCCTTCTCGTCCACTACACCATAAGCACACGTTAATCGTTCCCATGCCCGATCCTCATCGGATGAGGCAGCAGTTAACAATTCATATTTTTGTGATTCCAAGTCATTTAACACGTAACCCTGATACATCTTATTTCTGTTCATTAAATTACCGTGAATGTTGTGATCTATCCCCATAATGTTGACTGTTTCGAAATCATCGGTATTTGGCAATTTTAGCATCTGATTCTTTCTGTTCATTCCCACCAGCTCTGAATATTTTATAGCTGTAGGCGAATCTTTATTAGACAAAGTATATCCAGTTGTAACAAAGTACTTAGGCATATAGTGTATTATTTTACTCTGCTGCACGAAAGAAGACATCTCCGTAGGTGTGTTACCTTTCACTTGCAATTCATCCGTTAACACTATAAAGTTTGACATCCTCACGTGGGGAGTGTGTATGCGAAACCCTAGGCAACAAGGTAGCACACTAGATATCACTTTAATCATCTCATCGTCCAACACCGGCAGGAGTGCTATGCTAATTGGCAACGTGCTGAGACCTGTATCTATCTCTTCCCATGACCTTTGGACGAACGAGAATGTCACATGTTTATAGGGAAGTGGTCGAGGAATCGGCGAAACACTTTCTCCAGGTTGATACCATGTTGTCCAGAATTCCCAGTTCCGCCACTGCTGCCTGGAACCGAACGTGCCACACGTACACCTGCTTCCTCCGATGCGTCGACTTCGTCGTCATCGTGCCTTGGACGGCTCGGAGGAGGTGTCTCAAAAACTGATGGATTACTGAGGGTGCGTTTGCGAGAAAAGGTTCCTCCTGAGCGCAGCATTCTTAATTCCTGTCACACATAAATAGGACCCAATCAGCAACCTGTTCAGGCGTAATGTAATTCTCACAATAAAAGGGTTCACTAAACTCATAAGTAACCATCCTTGTTTGAAATGCCTCTTCATCCTTTGGATTTAAAAAACCTTTGCCGAGCTTTAAGTGATTCCCCGTCATAATCACAGGTGTACGTATTAAATCCTGAATAGGCATATACTTCTTACCCACCTGCAAATTGGCACCACCCAATATATTTTTCATATCATCACACGTACCATCGGTAATAAAAGGTTCTTCGAGAAGTATCAGAGACTTCTTTAGAAAGTTTTCGTACGAAAACTCGGACATGGAATTGGCACAGCTAGCGTAACCAGTTATGAAATGTGTCGCTATACCCTGTGCTATAAAACTCTTTCCAGAGTTGGAGGGTCCAACGAGGAAGAGGCAGTTGGTCTTTGGCGTCTCAGTATTAAGTACTTTTTTAAGGTTTCTAATAAAATCACCAGGAATAATATTATTTCGAGCAAAAAGCCCGCTAATTGTATCTCTGCTGTAGCTAATGCCATTCTCTGCACAACTTAACAAGTGCTTAAATCTATCCTTACGTTCTAAAGCAAGTCTGTTCTTGATATACAATGAAATATTGGAATTTATTTGATTTACCAACAAATGGTGATTACTACATGTGCTCAAGATCATTTGCCATTCTTGAGGTGTACATAAATCGAGCAACGCCGTATATGACGTTGCTCGGTATTTCTTTATTACGTCATACAAATTTTCTGAACCTTTTCGTTGGCGATCCTCCTCGGCCAGCTTGAAGATCTCCGGATCCAGCTGCAGTGGGCTCTCGTTCAGGTGATACTGGGTATACTCTCTTCCGGGATATCAGCTCCAAAAATCTGGTCGACTGTTGCTCTGAATGGTGGCTGCTCAAAGGAACCACTCTGATGTCTTCCTTGTAGTCTCCAAATTTGTCCAAAAAGGTTTCCAAGCGTGTAGAATGTGGTAGTTTCACCACCACAGAGTCCTGGCCTCGACGTTCGAAAGTTGTGTTTCCGGTTATGAAGATGCCGGTAACAAGTATGAACAGGTCGTCTTCTGATAACACACTAAGCTCGGTGGACTGTACTAGCCACGATGATGGTGTAGTTAAGGCGGACATTGGTAACACAATGAAAATTTACGTGAATGTCAACCCTTTTATAGTGCACAGTGCAAATGCTGGCGGTGCGCCAATGCACTTTCGCGACGCTGCAAAAGTGCAGCCGTTTTCGCGATAGCCTACAGTTACCGGCCCGTTTCGCCAATATATATATATATATATATATATATTGGCGATATATATATATATATATATACCTTGGACGCCGTTCGTACTGCGAAACGTCGGTATCGGAAAGTATTTTCTAGCGTTTTCCCGTAGAGGCTATTATTAAGCAGTTTGTACATGTCCGAGAGAGCTTTGTTAGTGCTGTGTTCCCGTCGTTTGGCAACATTCGTCTCGACATATGATTTGAATACTGCTTCCTGGTTAAAAATCCAAACTGAATGTACCTTCGAAATAATAAGTCCATGCTGTACATAGAACTGCAATATGGACGAATGAACCAGGTATTCCTTCTTATCACGTAAAGTGGTGCACACCTGTCGTTGTAATGCTCAGGTGCGAGAGGAAAGTCACAGTGCATATCGTGTAAGCTAGTGGGATAGGTAATGTCTACCAACGCTATGAAACACTTACCGCCTGCGGGGTCCCAGGTCAACCAGTCAAGCGGTAAATCTGGCACGCTCGTCTGGAGCTTGGTCGGCAGATTATAAGTCATGACCTTGCTATAAAGTGAATTGATATCGAGAAACAGTATGTACTCATCAGCATTTTTAACATGTGCCTGCCGCAAGCCACATTGTGATATCCCACCACGTATCTGTTTTTGAATCAATGTGTACAGGTCCTTGTTATTGACTATTCAGATCCTATTGGGGTTATGCTTTACTGCACAATACCATGTATAGGAAGGCAATCCCTGAAAGTAAACAGGATCTATACCATTGGCGGTAAAAGCATTGCTACGAAACGTTTCATACACATCCGCAAGCAACATCACGTCTAGACGCAAATAATAATTGTGGTAATCCACGAATTTACGAAAACCCTTCGCATACCAGATTCTAAAAGCCTTCCCCTTATCCTGCTGCACACCCTTCAGTTTGGAGTACCATGCACTATCCTGTGTTGGCAGCGAAAATCCTAGTTTTTCCTTACAATCAAACCAATCGTAAGGAAACTGAGCCTTTTCTGTCGCGTCCAGGGAGGCGTACCGGAAATGAGTCACAATATCTGTTAGTTTTGCAAGTGGAGCGGCAAGGTAATTGAAGGTGTCCATAAAGCGAATTCTATGATTTTCCGTGAGCACTGATATTACATCCAACTTTTCGAATGTTTTGGCGGACACCTTCACGTTCGTGCCGAATTTTGCAATTAATGCACGAACGATCAGCTGACAGTCGTAGCCTTTAAAGTTGTGAAAGTATACCTGGCAGGAATTTTCAGGTACCATCCAACACCTGGTGTGATAGGAACCACAGCTACCATCGATGTAATTTCGCCTACCGGATATATGAGTGTCCGCCCCTTCAATTTTATTGCCACAAATACAACAATTTACGGTGCGAACATCGTGCGCAACCGACCATTCGCGAATATAGGTACAGATACCATCAACAAAGTCCACCGCTACATCGTCACAGTCTAAAACCGTTTTAAGAGTTTCATGTATTAATGCATGGTTCGATATTGCACACCAACCATACCCCGAAGGCTTGTGCCTACCCTCCTGATCAAGGTAGGCCTCAAAATCAGCGTAGCATACCAATTTATGGAAACAGTTCGGTTTATCTGTAATCCATACCAGATCATTTGTTCCTACCGTTTCAACGCGGGTACTGCATACGTCTGGTGTATGATATTTTAGGCATCATTCGCAAAACTGTCTAATTGTCCTCGACCTGTCATTTAAAAATGCATCCAGTTTAATTATCAGCTTATACCTACGGTCGTCGGTGTAATACAAGGGAATGTATTCCTTTGCGGTATCAAAGGCGCGTTGGTACACTACATTACCTCGTTTGTTAAATAACCTGATGTTAAACCTTTTACACTGGTCGTGCCAAGCGGGCAGCTCTGACAGGTGTACACCCACAGTCGTTGCAGCATTCCATCCACCCTCTCGCATCCACCGCCGAACTGCCTGCAGGCGTTGTCTCTTGTTGTGACCCGGTACATAGCAATGCCAGAGGGCGATAGATCCTAGCAGAGTATCCGCTCTTGCCGTCACCATCACGTTCGAGAACGGACCATCGGTGTCATCAGCCTCCAACATGGTTACTTCGCTGCTAACCGTATTCCTCGTGGTGGGGGTTGCATCGTTATTTGGTTGACAGGCAACCATGGAAAAGCACCATCGATGCAACCTTAGAAAGGTCATTCCTGACCCTGCTACCGAGGAAAAATCATCGGGGTCGGTGAGCTTAGCAAACACCTCCCCGAAAAATTCCTGCACTTGTAGGTGGTCAACGTCCAAAATGGTGTCCACTGTAGTCCTAATGTGAATGATCACCTCGTCACCGTCCTTCAGAAACACTGCAGATGTGTGTATCACCAGCTTAATCGAATGCTCCTGCTCCAGAAACTGAACAATAAGGTTCACTGCATCGTCGTAGTTATCGGTGGTCCAATAACCAGCGGCAGGGGTTGCAGCGTGAGTCACAGGTTTAGCCATCTTCACGACGTTTAAGATGAGTACAAAATATCGCATGAAAATCCTTCCTTTTATAGTGTACAGTGCAAATGCTGGCGGTGCGCCAATGCACTTTCGCGACGCTGCAAAAGTGCAGCCGTATTCGCGATAGCCTACAGCTACCGGCGCGTTTCGCGACAAACCGTGTCGCCAACGTGGCCGAACACCAGCAAAAACCTTCTGGCTGTATACAGCCAGCCAGCACGAGCGAGCGAGCGAGTGTAGCGGGGAGGTCCGAAGCTACAGGGTCACTCTTCGGAGTTTAAACATATTTAAAACATGAACTACCCAAACTACTTGGCGCTTAATGCGACACTGGGCCGCAGTGTACAAAGTGGCACTAACCCATGTAGCGACTATGACTTCCCTTTTGAACAATTTTATAAACATTCACTACTGATATATGAATTACGCATGACTTAAACGTCTACGATGCTGGTAGACATGTTACAATGTGTGAAAGTACTGTATCTACACTTTTCTACTTTACTACCAAATTATTATAATTTTGGATATTGAAATTACGAGGCATTTATTATTTATAGACGTATTGATGTCCTTTATAGTTAAACTCTATGTTAATAAGAGTAAGAAATAGTTACCAATTATTACCACAATATATTGATATCGGCCAAAGACCAATTCATAAAGGCAGCAACATACTTTATATGAATTCTTTTATATTCATGCTCTATAATAAAACTTATATCACAATTTATGCAAACAGAAGTTTAAATTAGCATTCCCAGAAAATGGGGAACCTTCAATTAATTTAATCAAGACATTAGAAAGTGTTTTCATCAATAAAACTTGTTTTATACGGAAATGAATTTGGTGTTGGAATGCAGTAAACTTTATAAGAGTGTGAAATGTTAAACTTGAATGTTATGTAAAATCATTACCAGTTTCTTTTTAAGCTGCTTAAGTACTAAAGGGAATTGGAAAAATTAAGAATATCTCGGATATGGTTCACACACCAAAGAATATATTTGACATCCAGTGCGTGCTTTACCGAAATATCCATCTTCTGTGCAACAAGATTTTGTCTATATCTCAACGTACAAATTGATTCAGAATAAAAGAACGTCTCAGACAATGAGTCAAATGCTATTTTAGGACACAAAACCCGAAAGATCATTAACGTACACTTCCTTTGAAATAAATGTTTCAATATGGACATTCTTCTTGTCCCAATTGTTGTAAAAAGCACCACTTAAATATGAAGTTGGGTATTTAACCCGCATTTTGGTTTTTGAGTTATTCCGTTTACAGGCACACAATGGTCAATTTGATCGATTCACAGATATTGAAAACATGTATTGACAGTAAAGTCTCGCTATCCAGCTTTTGGGTAGAGGACCATACTTCTTCTACCTGCTTTATGTAGTAGAGAACCAATATTGTAACTTTATTAGACATTTTGTACTGTTTAAATCATATCGTCAAAATACTGTAAAGTTATAAATAACAGTTTACAAAAATTATAAGTTACGTTATAACAAGGCAAACTTTATTTTGCATTATATTGTACTTACTCGACACTTTCTTTATTCTCTACCTTTATAGATAAAATTATACTGCTTGGTTATCCAGGTAAACAATCTGTATAGTTGTACCAAGTCATACAATTTTATAATATACTCACGTTCTTCAACATCTTATGTGTCAATTGTCACCGTTTGGCCAAACACATGGACATTTACTGTTTAAAAACTACAGATACTGGTTAACGACTACCTACTGCTTGTATATGAAACTGTTATAGTAAATATAAAGTGAGTGTGAAGTCAGTCACTAAATGTGGGTGTAACTAACCCTGGAAACAATACATGAATTTGACATTCATTAATAGATTTATATGATATGGATTAGCCAAAGTAATTTGAGTGTATGTTAACTGAATCAATGTAGTAAGTCCTAGCTCTGATATTACAGTCGTGTGTTTTACATAACTTATATGTGTATCAGGGATGGCTTGTGATGTATTGTATTGGCGGGACCATAAATAAAAATAAATAACTAAGTAAATAAATAAGTGAACGAATAAATATATATAAATAGATAAGTAAATAAGTATATGAATATAAATAAATTAATATAAATAACTAAGGATTGTTAATATATAGATATGTGTACCAATTTCTAAAGATTTAGGTAATCTTATCAATAATCCATTCTATTTTATATTATACTGTACCTAACAGAACCTAAAGGGAAACTGAAATAGATATTTATTACATCCATACTCTTGTAACGAGTACAGTAAATGTTTGATAATACAGTTCATGGAGAATGTGATACGAAGTGTTCGTGTACGACTTCGCATCGGAGAGACTGCCTTAAGTCCCGTGAATTACTGCATTCTGACGGTTGAGGCGTAAGTTATGCGTCAGAGAAATCTCGACGCCACCTTCTCCTATAAGAAGCCGTGTATAAGCAGACATCCTGACCCTTAGCACAGGCGCTTATGGGCGTAGACAGTGCCGTTCTGGAATCGGCCCCAAGCCACGGAAAACAACCAGGACAGAGCGCTTGCGTTTAACGTGGCTATTCTCACGAGGTAGTAGACACTCATAAACAATCTTTTTTGCGCAATTCATATACTCTTTTCTTTCTTTAGTTTTCATACAGATGGTGCCATGGCACAGCGGCACTACCACAGAAGCCGCCCCTGATATATCTACACATGCTTTGTCGTACTGCGTTGTTATATATTCGTGATAGAAGTTTTCATTTTCCATTCTTTGTTCCTGAACACATGACAGACTTATTAACATTCCTAGTCACTTCTGTTTTCCTATAGTTGGTATTCCTCGATGTTTAGCAGAAGTTAGGTATTTGAGTAAAGCTGTGGATACGTCTCTTTGTCCAGCCATCTCCTGAGTATCTGAATTCCAAGCTTATGCAGAAGCTCTCTTCTTGTAGACTTTTGTACCGATTATCTGCCTGCCATGTAGGTATAACACCATTGCGTTTATTTTTATCTGATATATACAATATACCGTAAGTCACAGTCTCTGGTTTGATGTGTCACTATATAGCAATGTGCAATTCTTTCAAAGTAAATACTCGTCCTTTACTGTTGTTACAAATCTAAATCTGAACTATTTCTGGTTTTTGGGTCCTTGAATTAATGAACTCCCTGAACTGTCATGGTTAAAGCAAAATAACTTTTTTCCAATGAGTCTAACAATAGTCCGCCTCTCGTGACAGCAAAACTCTGACTGCAGGAGTTTCTTCATTTCATACTTATCTAGTTTATGAGTTATATAAACCCTTAGAGGCTAATTACCTCTAATTATAGTTAATTATTCCCTAACTGTGCAATAGATATGGGGGTATAGAGCCAGAAGCATAATTTTGTATGCGAACACGAACTGATTTCTGACAGTTTTGTATTCCAGTTTCATACGCTAAGCATAACATTAAATCTTGAGCTTTTCACAACTTTTGTGTCTTTCTTTCGAAAGGATATAAGTGAATTAGAGTCCGATCTTACTCGGAGATACAATGTGGACACAAGTTTCCTTCTCGTCAGTTGCTTCAACATATGCACCATTTTTGTACTTATAAAGTTATCTCCATAAATCACTTGTCTTTTTAAATTTTTTTATTGTACGTCCTCCAACGTTAAGTCATATCGGACGATGAATGAAATAGATAAAATGATGCTCAAATGTGTCCAGGGTCCATGGAGCCTAGAGCTACCCGACATTCGTCTGTAAGGATAAGGGAAAACCCCGGTAAAAGCCTCATCCAGGTAACTCACCTGACCGAGATTCGAACTCGGGACCTCTTGAACGTGAGGTAGACATGCTACCATCTACGCTACCGGGGCGGACAATCACTTCGTTGAAGACTTACAAACAGTACATTCCAAGAGCCTCCTAGTTTCTTTGTACTGCACAGAAACCAGTTTCTTCCATTATATATTGTTGATTCACATCTTCTATCAAATCGTTGCCGTATAATTGAACTTCACAAATAACATGTTCAAGACCTGAGAGAATCCCAAGCTCATCTTCAGATTCATTGTTGTCGCCCTAGTCATCTGACTCCAGGTCATTTATTGATATATTTATAATGTTCTCAAAGTTTCTGTCTCTAATTTTACTCTACTGCTAGTCTCCGTGATCCGAAGCTCAAAATTAATAACAAAACTTGTACTCGCATTGTTGGATACAGGTTAACTATTTCCCCGAACAAATACGACTCTCCTCTTTGTCGACAGTTACTTGCTGAACACAGCCAGCAGCAAATGTACCACGGGAAAATAGGAAATGTACCAAGTCTCAGGTCTACCAATATTACGTCACCATCTGGTTTTATGTCTACTGTATAACAATGTGGCATTTGTCCAAGGTGTCTACCCCTCCTTTGTCATGTGGCAAAATGATCAGAGCGTGATGGTTCACATCTAATTGCTTATACTTTATTTAAATATTTTATTTTTATGATCAATATCATTCAACAAGTGTGCATTTTATATATCGCCCACATCTGGCATGCGTATGTGGGCGTGAGGCAGGCAGTCGAGTAGGCAGACCTTGGCCTAATTGTTTCGTCGATACTGTCTTAATATACATTGCAGCTGCTGTTATTTTCCAAGCAATACGGAACAATTAAACCTAAGCTATTTATAATAACATAGTTATAATTTACTCAACAATGACGTAAATAATCACAAAGCGTCTTCTGCAGTATAAGGTAATACAGGTGTAGCCCTCTCTGAGCAGCAACAAGCAGTTGGCCTGTCAACCAAAGCTTCTCCCCTGGTGGATAAACACTGTAACTAAAACATCGTCTCCTACCTGACAGAAAAAAGTCTAAAAGCGATAGAAAAGAAAATCGATTCATCTAAAATGGGCACTAGTATTGTCAAAGACACCAAAGATCTTGACTAGTTTACCTGCCGAGAGAGGTATTTCTTTCTGAAGACATCAAACTTCGATATATGATGTCACAGCTTCTAGAAATCCACTGAACATCATGGAGGATACCACCGACACGTGGTCAGCACCAGACTTCGAACTGCGACATGTTGTAACTTGTAATTAGCAAAAACAAATGAATGTGAACTGTGTACTATATCACATAGAACGTGCAGTAAAAGTTTCACATCTATAAATGAATATGTAGAAATGCGAACACGTTTACATAAAGTAACGTATTTGGCTATTTGGCTGCAAATATTATATTTAAATATTCTCACCTGTATAGTAATTTCTCATAATATGTCAGCTCACAGTAGCTTCTCAACACTTCGTTCCACAAAAGTTTTACTTTCTATCTGATGGAAATTTCAAGATTCGAGGTTTCACGGGAAATGCGGTTGTAGTGTTTAAATATCGAGTTAGACTTCATATTTCAAAGCTTTTCATTCGTATGAGCTTCTGACTAGTTCAAAAACCGCATCAGCGTTTTTAAGATATAAACGTATTGGAAAGTTGCAATACTACAAAAAATATTCCGAAAATCCTTAGCGATAAAATAGGTTTACATAAATTACGCTCTTTAACGATATCTCAATATTTGTGTCCTAAGACCTTGTCTGTGTCTACAAGATAAAGAAATTTGTACAGAATTCAGTCAGAGCTCAGAGACAATTACGAGAATTTAATAGTACACTTTGTGTTTTATGTAAAGCTATATATAATGTTTGTTACGTTGTTCAAGCGTAATAGGAAAAAGCAGAAAATATTTAAAGAAAAAGACATTTAAAACAGAGGAAATTCGTTATGATTTTGCTTATGCAAGGGATTGTTTCTGCAACTGGGTAGCTGCATCCAATAAATTTTGCTCAACTCTTATTATATTATTGTGTAATATTTCCAAAATGTGGTACATATTTACAGTATATAGGTGTATCATTGTAATGTAGCAAAATATGAATACTGAAGTTTTACCAGGAATGTGTTAGAGACTGAATAAAAAATATAATTTAGACAAAAGGACCATGTATGTGTGTGAACAGCATAACCTAGAAACAACATTTGGGGAAATGCCAAACTTTATATTTGTGTTCATCTTCTACAGCGGCTACGGTCGCACGGAGAGAGTGCTTCACCACATCGATACCGGAGACGCTCGGACTATTCGTTAACCACCAAGACGCCTTCCGCTAGTAAAACAAGCGGCGGTACGGGACATGCTGGGGGACATGAAATCTAGGGGAGTGATTAAAGAGTCTGACAGCCCTCGGTGTTCCCCTGTACTCTTGTACTAGCGGCGAGCTAGCCTTCTTCGTGGACTACAGGAAGCTGAAGGCTGTCACCAGGCTTGACTGCTTCCCCTTACACAGGTTTAACGAAATCCTGGACACGCTTGCTGGTGCGCAGTAGTTCTCAACCCTGGACCTGAAATCGGGTTCCTAGCAGGTAGCTCTAGACCCGAAAGACAAGGAAAATCCCGCATTCTGGAAAGGCCAAGGGCTTTGGCAGTTCACAGTTATGCCCTTTGGCCTGTGCAACGTACCAGCCACAAATCAACGCCTCATGGAGAGTGTGACGAGAGGATTGAATTATGGCGCCTGCCTGCTATACCTGGATGACATCGTCATTGTCAGCAACACATTCGAGGATCATCTCGACAAACTGAGCAAGGTGTTACAGAGACTGTAGGCGACCAACCGGAAGCTGAATGTCAAGTACTGCCAGCACTTCCGCAAGGAAATCAACTATTTGGGCCACATAGTCTTACCAACCGGAGTGGCCACAGATCCGGAGAAGAAACAGGCTCTGTGAGATTGGCTTCACCCATAGGATAAATGAGAATTGCGAAGTTCCCTGGAGCAGTGCTGTTGTTACCGCCGCTTCAAAGAGGTTTCTCCAACATCGCCAAGCCCCTCACTCGCCTTTCAGAGGAACACCGGCCTTATGTGTGGACGGAGGACGGCGGCGCCTTCATTCTGAATACCGACGCCAGCAACCACTGCATTGGTGGCATCCTACCCCAGTACAGGAAGGCCACTAGCTGGTGATAGCCTACTAGCGCAAGGCGCTGTCCAAGACAGAGAAGAAGTACTGCTATTCCCGACGAAACTTGCTTTCGATAGTAAACACCTTGGGGCACTTCCACAAGTAGCCGTAAGGTCAGCCAGTCCACCTGACGACTAACCACTCCAACCTAACCTGGCTTAGTTTTAGAAAGCTGGAACGCCAGAGAGCTCATTGGTTCCAGAGACTTCAGGAGTACGACTTCACCTCCGAACATCGTAGAGATAAGAGGCACGCCACCTCAGAAGCCATGTCCCGATGACCCTGACTGGAACAGTGCGGCCAGTGCACAAGAGTGGAAGGAAATGAGTGTGCCGCAGCTGTAAGTGGTCACGGCAGAGACTACGGATGGTTGGAATAGCACAGGCCAGATGAGGGAGCAGCTGGTGGACGCCGACTTGGGGCCACTCTTGAGGCAAGGGGTGGCAGAGACAATTCCACCCTGGGAGGACTTCGAACCCCGCAACGCTGCGTAAAAGTCGTACTGGGCCCAATGGAAGTCGCTGAAGATCAAAGAGAGCCTGCTCTGCCGCGTATGGGAATCAGTCGATGGGAAGACACAGAGAGAGCAGTTGTTGCTTCCCCGGAGTACTGTCCCGGAAGTCTTAGAGGAAGTGCACGCCAGTACTTCAGGGGGACACCTGGAGCACCTGGAGCAAACCGAACGATGGACAAAACCCAACAGCGCTACTACTAGCTCGGGCTCACAGTAGACGCCTAGAACTAGTGCCGTCATTAACATCTGTGCGCGGCGAGTCGGGGACCCCTAACTAGCAGCCGGGTTCACATGCAGCAGTACAACGTCAGAGTGCCATTCGAACGCATCGCGGTCGACATAGCAGGACCATTTCGAGTATCTGACCGAGGGTAACAAGTACGTGATGGTGGCTATGGGCTATTTCACCAAGTGGCTGGAGGTGTATGCCATCCCAAACCAGGAGGCCAAGACAATTACAGTCTGCCTCGTGGAGCAACTGTTATGTCGTTTTGGGCTGCCGTTAGAGCTCCACAGCGACAGGGCACCAATTTTGAGACCAACCTGAAGAAGGGCACTGGAAAGACTTGCGGTGAAAAAGACCCGCACAACACATCTACACCCGCAGTCGGACAGCATGCTCGAGAAGTACATCAAGACCCTAGACGAGCACCGGAAGAAGGTCGTGGCCAGCCAGCAGCGAGATTGGGACGTGAAGGTGCCACTGTTCTTGCTGGCCTTCCGCTCCACAACACACGACAATAAATGCCCGCCTCGGTAGCGTAGATAATACCGTGTCTGCCTCACGTTCAACAGGTCCCGGGTTCGAATCTCGGTTAGGGTGAGTTACTTGGATAAGCTTTTTCTGGTATTTTCCCTTATCCTGACAGGCGCATGTTTTGTAACTCAAAGCTACATGGACTCCGGACTCATTTGAGCGTCATTTCAGCCATTTCATTCATCGTCCGATATGATTTATCGTTGGAGGACGCAAATTACAAAATATAATAAAATAAATAAATAAGTAAATAAATAAAAAACAGAACACCATTGGGATGACGCAGGCAAGAGTAACGTTTTTTCATGATTCCTAATGGCAGATCCTTTTGAAAAATACTTCTGTATTTGTGGGCGCGTGCGCGTGCTAGTCGTTCACATAACCCACCTATATAGGTCCCTAAATACCTATAATGGCCACCATCTTCCAAAAATGCAACATAAGCATTTTCAAGAAAACTTTCCAGCTCAGACTACACTTTATATGAAAGATTTTTGGAGATATTGATTAGGAAGATTGGTCCTATTAATTTTTATTACACCAATATATATTAAATATATTTCATGAGATATGATAAAAATGTGTTAAATCATCTTGGGATGTAGTCAGAAGTCTTTTTCATTGTGAATGGTTTTTCCGAAATTGTTAAAAGGTCAGGGATAAACAAAATCTTACTGCACCGAAAGCATATCTCCATAAAACGAACACTATGTTAAATATAACTTTTTAAATGAACAATTTGCAAGTTATTCATTCGTTGCTCCTTGTCCCAAAGTTTCAATATTTGCTATTCAGAAATTGAAAGTCTTTATTAAAGATTTCTTCCTAATAGAGCAAAGACACTGGGATATCAAAGTCGTTTAGCTAGTGGCCACTTTTAAAACATTTGACGCTCTCTTACGAGAATGCTCCTATTTTCTCATATTCCCTTACATCTACAAGGAATCTGGTTTTACCAGAGGATGAGTTTGGAACATCTCGAATTCGAGCCTCAGCACGTTTTCTTTTCTTGTTCTGTATTGTACTACTGTACTGGTTTTGGTAACTGATACACACACATTTACATGTTTATCTTCAGTTGGTCCAAAGTGTTTGTCCGCCCGTCAGAAACTAAGATCACTTCGTGTAGAACTTAGCCGTAGTCCCAGTCAGCCTCCTGTAGACGTTAAAGATTATACGGATCTGTCATTGGGAACACTTTTGACATGAATCAATATTCAACTTGACAATCCTTTCCTCAAGTAAAGTTATTTGTCTCACACTAAGTCTGAGTTTACTAATAACAGTTTCATAAACGACCAGTAGGTAGTCGTTAACACGTACCTGTAATGTCTAAACAGTAAATGTCCAAGTGTTAGTCCAGCTTGGCCAAACGGTGACAATTGTCACATAAGATGTTCAAGAACGTGAGTAAATTATAATGTTGTATGATGAGGTACAACTATACAAATTTGTGTACCTGGTGAACCAAGCAGTATAATTTTATGTATAAGGTTAGAAAGTAAAGAAAGGGTCGAGTAAGTACAATATAATACAGAATATAGATTGCCTTGTTATAACGTAACTTAAAGTTTTTGTACAGTATTATTTATAACTGTACAGTATTCTGACGATATGATTTAAACAGTAGGTACTTCTACCAAAGTTAGAAGATTGGTTCCCTACTACATATGGCAGGTAGAGAAGGTACTGTTATCTACCGAAAAGCTGGATACCGAGACTTCACTGTAAATACATGTTTTGAGAACCTTAGAACCAATTAAATTGAACATTTTATAACAACGTCCATGTTGTGTCTGTAAACAGAACAACTCAAAAACCAAAACTCGGATTAAATACAAAACTTGATATTTAAGTTGTGCTTCTTACCAAAATTGGGACAAGAAAAACCTCCACATTCCAACTTTATGTGAATTCTGACTCTCTCAAATACAGATGTAATAATTTTTATGTAACTATCATATGTTTAAGATACCTTCAGTCCAAAGGTAGTGTCATTAATGAACTTTCGGTTTTGTGTCCTAAAATGTGATTTGACTAATTGTCTGAGACGTTCTCTTGTTCGGATCAGTCTTGTATAACTGATAAACGGTGAGATATAGACGAAATCTCACCGTACAAAAGAGGGAGATTTCGGTAAACCATGGACTTTATGTGAAATATATTTTTGGGGTGTAACACATTTACAAGATTTTTTGATTTGTCTAATTCCCTTCAGTAGTTAAGCAACCTATAAATGAACTACTAATGATTTTACATAGCAATCAGCTTTAACATTTCACAGACTGTTAATGTTTACTGCGTTAACGTAATTTCATCAGCTTCGTAATAATTCCTCCAAATAAGATTAACACCAATAAGGAGCAGAGAGTGTACGCCAGTCCAACATATCCGATATTGCATCACCTGTAAATTAATTACAGTTTTGGAGTTATAAGAAAGGATTTGCTTTTGAGGTATGATGGATATAACTAAGAAGTACACACACAAATGTCACATTAAGCTAAACTGGAGTTGTTGGAATAGTATTGGTGATTAATGATCAGCTTCACATTTCCAGCTGTTACTTCTTATAAGAGGAAACAAGTTTCAACAAAAATCATCTTTCAAAAAATTAACAATAAACCAACGCTTCACTTAGGAGAAATACCTAGAGATATAGTTAATTAAGAAGTCTTTCTTTCCGAAGCACATTTAACTGTTTTCTGGATATTCCCTTCGTGTACATTGTAGCTACTGTTATTTTCCAAGCAATAAAGAACAATTAAACCTGAGCTATTTGTAAATAATATAGTTATAACATACTCTACAGTCTCGTAAATAATAACAAAGCCTCTCCTCCAATATAAAATATTACAGGTAGAGCCCTCTCTGGACAGCATCAAGCAGTCGGATGTCAACCAAAACTTCTCTCCTGGCGGATAATCACTGTAACTAAAATATCGTCTCCTACTAGACCCAAAAAGCATAAAAACGATAGAAATGAAAATGGATTCATCTAAAATATAAACGATCATTTATGTCAACTTATTTTATCGCTACACATGTCGAGATATTCTTTGACTGTAGTGCAATTTCCCAATACTCTTATATACTAAAACGCTAATGTTATTTTTATTTTTGTCAAAAGTCAATAGGAATAACTTTGAAATTTGTAAACTGAAACGGTTATTTTACGTACAAGTGTACGTACAAGGAAATGAGTAATAAAACACTTCCGTAAACGTTTACTTTAAATTTGTACCAGAAGGACAAGTAAGTCTTTATGACTGAGAAAGTACATTAACTGACTTCGTTATACAGGAGACGTTATAGTTATAGTAATTGTCTGCCAGGGGAGCTTTGGTTGACTACCGACTGCTTGTTGCTGTCCAAAGAGGGCCGTACGTGTAACATGTTATACTGATGAAGGAGATTTGTAATTATCTACAAGGTCTTATAACACATTGTAATTATCTTGTTTTAATGGAGCTTTGATATCATTGTTGTTTATTTCCTGAATACGAACGTCAGCCATAATGTCTGAGGAGACAATATCAAGTAAATAGTTAATGGTGTGTAGAAAAGGAAGCCATCTAAATTAATTACATTCCAAGGTTTGTTGAAAGTTTTGCTCAACAGTTTATTAACTAATCCACCAGCGGTGCACGCTGTCCGTAGCACCCGGTTCATAATTCCCTGAGGAGCAACAAGCTACCTCCCTACACTACCCCCACTTAAACTAAACCCGTCATTCTGCAACATCCACATCCCACCACTACGTGGTTAAGCTCATCCCAGAGCAGGTACATGATTTGACTACCCTTCGGGTTGTTCCAAACAGCCCGCCAGCATGGAGTTGAGTTTTACCCATATTCAGACTTACCTTTCAGACGTCGAAGGGTAAACATCCCCTCTCCAGGGGATAGTTCATCTATCGACTTCGGAGCGTCGGAGCAAGCGGATTGCCAATATCGGGAGGGACCTTAGGGAAACTCCCGGCAATAGCGCTACTCTGTGTCGGACGTCGCAGAAAACCCAGCAACAGCAGGCCTTCTTCTGCGGGCCAACCATCAGCAGCCTTCGTCTTCACCATCCACAAGAAGGCATCACAGGTAGCGGGACGACTCAAGATCTTAGCCATCCAGTCCATAGTGACTGGGTAAGGCGCATACTGTGCAAACAGGTGTCCGGTCCTCTGAGATGCAAGCTGTTCAGCACCCGCTGCCCAGAGGTAAGGACACCCGTAGGGTGGTTGATTGCACTGCACCTTCGGGTGCAGGGCCGTTAATGTACCTGCTTTTACCTCTTTCACTAGTTTTCTTTTTTCTCACTTCCAGTAATTTTCCCTAATGGCAGAAGCCAATTATATGCCTTCCACCTCGACCCGTACAGGGTCTGATGAACCGGCCGCTACGGCCAAACCGGGCACCTCCACTGGAGGTATCAGGAAGAGGACACATTGCCAACAACGCCACGGCGGAAGCGGCAAGCTGGTCCTTGTAGAACATTCATCTGACCAGGGCGTCTCGCGGGAAGCTATTTCTCGTGTACGGAAAATTACGGAGTCTTACTCCAACGACGAGCGCACTAGTGTGCGCAGTTTCCAGACTACGAGTGGGAGGACATCCGTGCTCTCCTGCAACTCCTTTTACTCCTCGGCGTCTGAAGGACAAAGGCGGCACATACGGCCAATCATCGTGGACAAGTTTTTGGGGGCGGTAGGCTTCCTTAAGGAGGTCATGCCGACCCTCGAGAACGAGTGCTCGGTGAAGAGGAACAAGCGCCGTTTTGTGTTTCACGCAGAGAATGAGGGGGACTACACTAAAATTCTGCTGCAACTCAAGCAGAGGTAAATTCCTCACTTTACCTTTGGCCTGAATAAGGCCCGTGATGTACGCCGAGTCATCCGAGGGTTACCCGCGGAAACTTCCGTGGATGACATAAGGGCAGACCTCACTCGCCAGGGCATCATCCCCAGACTTGTGAAGCAGCTCACCCGACCTGCTCCAGATCGTCAGGGAACTAAAGCTCCCCTTCCCCTGTTCCTTGTAGTGGTGGAGCGGGTTAGCGACCCCGAGGAAAGCTTGATGTCCGCACCATCTGCTACCTCCGGGTTACTCTGGAACCAGCCAAAGGCTCTGGCGGGCCTCCCCAATGCTATCGATGTCTGGGGTTTAATCACTCCAGCCTCTTCTGCCACCCTAATCCTCGCTGCTTGAGGTGCGGTGGTACCCACCTCAGAGAGGACTGCCCCCGTGTCATCACGGAAGTTCCGACCTGCGCCAACTGCAAGGGAAGGCACATAGCTTGCTATGGAGGTTGCCCTACCAGGAAGGCGGTTATTGCCTCTAGGAGACCAGCTCCAGGGCCAATAACCCAGAACACCCGTTCTGAGCCAGTAGCGGAGAGGGCAACCTCTTCCATAGCACCAGGGCAACGAGTGCCTAGCTCCAATAGTGCCCATCCTTTGCTGAGGTGGTGCGCAAACCAGCCGGTGGCTCGACGCCTTTGCGGGTTAAGACAGACCCCCCCCAAGGACACACACACCCACATAGCCAAAAACACCAAACAACGCACAGCTCCAGCTCCATCTAAAGCCACCCCCAGAAAGGAGGAGAGACGTGAGGCAGCCAAAAGGGCGGACTGGGATTCCGAGCCTGGGAGTGGGACTGGTGAACCCAAGCCTGCTCGTCAGATAAGGGACGAGAAAGCTAAAGGTAGGCCAGCCCCACGACACTCCTCTCCTTCGAAGTCCAAGGATACAACCCCGCCCGAAAATTTCCAAACTACTCCCTCCACCTCATCACGGTCGGAGTTGCTGACGTGGCTGTATCACCTGTTACAGTCCCATGGTGAGAGACTCTGTGAACATCTGGTGCGGTTTACCTCCACTTCAGACCCCGCAACCCGCACGGTGACAGCCATGGTGGGGCTTGCTCTTCTGACGTCCTTCATCCAGCCGGCCCAGAATGGCAGCACGAACTAGGTGTAGTACCTCGTTCAGGTTTGCGTTCTGGAACGCGGCTGGAGTGGCGGTTCAACGGGACGAGCTCCTACATTTTGCATGATCCAATGTTTTGGACCTCATCTTGGTGTCGGAAACCCATCTCCGCCCCCAGATTCCCTTCCATCTCTCGGGGTATCACTGTCTCCGAACGGATCGTGCTGGTCGCCGAGGAGGTGGCACAGCGATCCTGGTGAGAAGAAGTGTGGTCCATCGAGCTGTCCAGCTTGCACAACTCCAGACACTAGAAGCCACGGCAGCCTGCGTGAACCTTGGCGGTTCTGAAGTCCTGGTAGTATCTGTCTACCATCCTCCCCGCTCACAGTTCGTAGCCAATGACTACCAATCCATTCTTTCCTTACATCCTAATGTCATTATGGCCGGGGACTTCAATGCCAAATATCAGCGTTGGCATCATTGTCCCCGAGCGGATAGGAGAGGCAGTGACATTATCCGCATGGTAGATGTGTACCCTCACCTTCGAGTTGAGGGCCAATGGCAACCCACTCATTACCCGCGTGGTCGGGGTCGCCCATCTCATATCGACTTCGCTATCATCAAACGCTTTCCATTTCATTTCTCACTCACTTCGCTCAACGCATTACATTCAGATCACAACCCAGTACTTGCTGAGGTTAATACACGGATTGCCAATCATGACGTCTCGGTTCAAAACCGGGATGTGGACTGGGATTGCGTCAAAGTCTGCCTGAATGACTCCATTCCCCCCAACCCCAACATAACCGACATCCCCTCCCTTGAGGCCGCGGTCTCGTCCTTCACCTCAGTCGTAAAGCGAACTGTCCGCAACCTTACAGTTATCACCCCAGCCCCTCTTCATCCGGATGTTCTTCCCCTGGACATCCTACTCATTATTCGCCGTTCATGGGCAGCAAGGCGGCTCTACCAGAGACACCGCACGCCTCAAAATCGAGGGCTTCATCGGCGGCTGTGCCGAGAGGTTCGTGCCCGCCTACATGGGCACAGAGTGCGCGCGTGGGAGGACACGATCTCTCGTATGAACCTCGAGGACGGAGACGTGTGGAAGGTTATTAAAAGACTTCGGAACCGCCAAAGGACACCAAACTCCCCACTCCAGGGTGCTCAAGGCCTGTCCTACGAACTACAGGCCAAGGCTACGGTGTTCGCCAACTACCTTGAGAGCACCATGAGGCCTAGAGAAGACCCCCAGGACCCTGCCTTCTCTGACCGCGTTAGGTGGGAGGTTCGTCAATAATTTCGGCGACCCACGGCTTAGGGGGACAGACTTCCAAGTTATAAGACCCAGTGAGCTTCAGGGCGTACTCCGGCGCCTCAAACCAAAAAAGGCGGCGGGACGTAATGGCATAACGCCACTCATGCTCCGCCACCTTCCCTTCAGGGCCGTATTATTTCTTACCAGAATTTCAAGATGGGTCTCTCTCTGAGTAACTTTCCACATAGTTGGAAAGAGGCTCGGGTGATATGCATCTTGAAGCCAGGGAAACACCCGGTTAGTCATGCCAACTACCGCCCCATTAGCCTCCTTTCTGTTCTCTCGAAGGTTTTCGAGAGACTCTCCTTAGCCCGCTTATCCGCCCTTCTGGGTGACATACAAGTCATCCCTCCTCACCAATTTGGCTTTTTTCCTGGGCATTCTACATCACAGCAGTTGATGCGCGTGGTGGAGGTTGCAGCCCTGGGTTTTCAGGACAAGGCATTCACCTCGGCGGTTTCTCTGGACGTGGAAAAGGCGTTCTCTGCGACCTGGCACGCGGGTCTTCTGTACAAATTCATCCAACTGGAGCCACCCACTCAAGTCATACATCTTCTTCACTCTTTCTTAAAACATAGATTCTTCACTGTCACAGTGGCGGGAAAAACATCTACACGAAGGTCTATCCGCGGCGGAGTCCCCGAAGGTTCTGTGTTATCCCCGACGCTCTACAGCGTCTACGTGGCTGACCTTCCCACTAAACAGCACGACAACATAGCACAATATGCTGACGACGTGCTGCTATTCGCAACAAACAGACATCCACGCAGAACCTTCAACCCCATCCAACGTTACCTAATCCTCCTCCAAGATTGGCGCACGCGTTGGCGATTGTCCACTAATACGGAGATAAGCCAAGCGATATTGTTCACCAAGCGCCGCTTTCCCGCAAATTTCCCCCAATTTACCTACTTCGGGCAAGGGATAAGGTGGGAGAATTCAATCAAGTACTGTGGAGTCAAGCTCGAAAAGGGCCTAACTTTTCGAGAGCACATCCAGGAGCAAGCTCATCGGTGGTGTGGTGCCGTGGCATCACTATACCCTGTGCTTCGGTCTGCGATGTCTGTTCCCCTAAAGTTGCGCCTCTTTATGGCTCTGGTCCTCCCTATCATGCTCTATGCGTGCGAACTCTGGGGTATGGCCGCAGGCTCACACCTAGTTCTGCTCCATAGAATCTGTTCCCAATCAGAAATCAGTACAGTGCTTTAAAGTCTGTGGGAGGCTGACTGCGACTTCGGCTAAGTTCGGAAACACGAAGTGATCTTAGTTACAGACAAGTGCACAAGCTTTTGGACGAACTGAAGGTGAATATATATATAACATATAGTAATGCAATAAATATGAATATTAATTAATATAATAGTTTCTGACAAAATTCAAAATTTTCAAAGATGTTCTATTTAAAGTGCAGGTAGACTATGAATATATTCACGTTTTATTCTTGGAAGACATTGAACCAAGCACTTCTTATATTTGGGTTATGTTACTGGCAAACCACAACCAGGGCCATTCTCTCAAATGGCTGTATTCTTTGCACTAAAAGAGTTAAAAATATTTATTTATAATTTTTTTCAGTTTCCAATTGTTGGGTACAATACTTCAGCTACTTACTGTAAGTGTAGTAAATTCTGTAGTAAAACTGTAGAATGAAAAACCTGTACCGAAATATGACTTTGGTAGAAATCTGTATGGTCAGATCATGTATTCAAAATGTTGCACCATTATAAAATATAGTTTAACAAAAATACACAAATTTCCCTCCTCCTGAAACTTAAATTTTACATCAATTATACTCTGAAAAGAAACTTTTTTTCTATTTATCTCTAGTGATTAAGTCAGACTAACTAGCCTTTAATATAAAAAACAAAATGTACAATTGTAATTTTCTGAAAATAATCTCAGATTCGGTCCATTAATTTTCCTCAACTTGTATGTCGTAACATGTGGACAAGCTTTTACTAAATCAAAAATCAAATATTGTCAAAAGCGTAATTTTTGCCAGCATAATTAATCTAACTGAAGATCCTTCTGTACTTCTACTTCACTATCCAATATGTTTATATCTTAGAAATGCTAATCCTACTGTTCACAAGTGTTCGTGTCGTGATTAATTTAATTCGGAGGACCACCTTGATTTTAGCAGAAATCAAGGAAACTGATTTTGTGGACTGTACTCGATAGAGCTGTATTCATATCTCTAGATAAATTTATTGCACACGCTACATTTCTTATACGAATAATCATTAAGAAGACAACAATACATTTAATATTTTAAATAAACTAAAATCGTTTTTTCATCGGAACAAACGCTGAATGCAGCCACACAACCAAGCACATCACATGTCTCTATATGTCTCCAACATGTGTGCCACTAAAAGCGGAAGAAGACTATTTTCATGCGCGCTGGCGAGTCACATGACCAGCTGGCCGCATAACCGGCGCCAACTTAAATATTCATGCGCCCGACAAACAAATGACGATCATGGCGCAAACATACTGGGGCCCAAAAAACTGAACAGTTTTTAAATTTAACATAGGCACACTTTGAAGAATATCACTGTGGTTCTTGAACTGGCAGAGGACACAGTTTCACAATGAGACGCGTATATTCACCCTTAGAAGTTCGCACTGTAGCTACCTGCACTAAACCATCACCACCAGGATGAGTCTCAGTGATGATTCCAAGTTCCCAATGCAGAGGAGATGAATTGTCTTCCATTAGCAAGACCATGGTGTCTGCCTTAAGATTTTCACTGGAACTGGACCACCTTTGCCTCTGCTGGAATGAATGTAGATTGTCGTTTGACCACCTCCGCCACAGATGTTGTAGACGATCTTGGAGCTATTACCATTTCTGTAACTGATTCAGATTGACAGAACAACGTAATGGTATGGATGTTAATGGTTCTCCAATGAGGAAATGACCTGGAGAAAGGTAGGAAGTATCAAAAGGATCATCAGTAGGGCGTAGCAATGGACGGGAGTTCAAGCAAGCCTCAATTTGAATTAGTAATGTGGTTAATTGTTCATAGGTCAGTACTTGTGTACCCATTACTCTACGAAGATGATATTTCATAGATTTCACTGCAGCCTCATGTAATCCTCCAAATTGGGGTGAGCTGGGTGGTATAAAATGCCATGTGCATTCATTAGATTGAAGCGTAGTCTTGTACAATCTCTTGGTGCTTGCGAGATTGCAAAAGTAGTCTACGTTCTCTAAGTTTGTTGTTAGCACCTACAAAATTTGTGCCATTGTCACTTAGGATCTCTTTACACAACCTCGTCTAGCTGTAAACCTTCGTAAGGCAGCAACAAAAGCATCAAAAGTCATGTCTGAAACCAACTCAATGTGAATTGCCTTTGTGGATAAACAGACAAAGATAGCTATGTAGGCCTTCACCTGGCTCTTGCTGCGAGACGAGCCATAACGTAGAAAGAATGGACCAGCGAAATCAACTACAACTCGTAGGAAGGGTCTCGCTGGAGTCACTCTGTAGCTAGGTAGATTGCCCATTAATTGTTGAGCTCCCTTGGCCTTGAGTTTGAAGCATGGCAAGCACTTGTGTAGGACTGACTTAAGAGTTTCCCTTATTCTCGGTATCCAATACCATTGTCGAAGAGAAGAGGTAAGTAGCTGATTGGAAGCATGCAAACGTTTAACATGTTCACTTTCAATAATAAGTTTGGTAAGGTGATGCTTAGGAGGTAAGATGAGCTGATGTCTTGACTGGAAGGGAGTTTCAGCCTTGTCAATTCTTCCCCCTACTCGGAGTAAACCTCCATTGTCGACAAATGGATGCAAAGATTTCAATGAGCTTTTAGTAGGAACGTGTCCTTTATCATTAAGTTCTGTTAACTCTGTGATATAAGCTGATTGTTGAGCAAGTTTAATGCAGCAGTGCAATGACTGTTGAAGCTCAAGTGCTGAGAGAGGACCTTGCCGTCTCGTGTTGCTGTTTCTACAGTTGAATGCAAACCTCAGCATGTATGCTGTCACTCTCTGCAGGCGTAACAATTTTGAAAAACGAGAAATGATATCATCACCTTCTGTAGTGACCATCAAGCATGCAGTAGTGCGTTGCTCAGTGGCATCTTGAATATCTAATCGTTTGGGTTGTTCTGGCCAAGATGCAAAGGGTTGAGAGATCCAATCAGGATCTTTCCACCACAAGTCATTTGAGGCAAGAGGTTCAGTTGAAACTTCTCTTGAAATGAGATCTGCTGGATTATTTTGAGTAGCTACATATCGCCAAGCAGCAGTTTCTGATAACTCTTGTATTTGTGAAACTCTGTTGGCTACAAAAGTCTTCCATTTGTGTGGGTTGGATTTAATCCATGCTAGAACAATCATAGAGTCCGTCCGTAGATAGTTCTGTGAAGTCTGCAGCTTAAGGTTAGCTACAACCTTGTAAAGTTTAGCGAGTAGTAAAGCACCACAAAGTTCGAGCCGAGAAATGGTTTGTTTCTTTAATGGTGCAACCTTGGATTTGAAGCAAAGAAGTCTGGTTTTCACCTCATTGCAGCTGTTCATAGAAGGAAGATAAATACAGGCACCATAAGCCTTTTCTGAGGCATCGCAAAAGCCATGTATTTGTATGTCCCTTAATGTACCTGTGATTAGGACGTGTCTTGGAATATGTATAGCATGAATGATGGACAATATCTCACAGAAATTTAGCCATTGTTGGATGAGGTGAGATGGTATCAATTCATCCCAACCGAGTTTTTCCAACCAAAGAGATGGTAGAAACATCTTGGCATTTATGACAGTAGGACTCACTAGGCCTAAAGGATCAAAAATAGATGATATGACAGAAAGTATGCTTCGTTTGGTGTAGCTAGAATTTAGATTATCCTGAAGAGATGGATTCTCTTATATCTGGAATTGATCTGTTCCAGGATACCAGAGGAGACCAAGAGCATGCACATTTTCACTGCTATGCAATGAAAGTAGAAGTTGTGTCTCTCTGTGTTCCGGTGGAATGGATTTTAAAATATCTTCATGATTAGAACACCATTTCCTAAGAGGGAATCCACCACTGTCTAACATCTGAAGTAGCTGCCTCTGAATATGTAAAGCTTGCTGTAGATCATTATGACCACATAAGCAATCATCTACGTAGAAGGATTCACGGATAGCTTGAGAAGCTAGTGGATATTTAGCCTCTTCCTCTGAAGCTAGTTGATGCAAAGTCCTTATGGCCAAAAAGGATGCAGGTTTGGTACAACATGTGACTGTAGTAAGAGCGTAGTCCTTGATAGGTTCATCTTTGTTTTCTCGCCATACTATTCTTTGAAGATCTTGATCATCAGGATGCATTTTCACTCGCCTGTACATCTTAGAAATGTCAGCTGAGAATGCATAGCGATAAGTTCTGAAGCGTAAGATTATGGATAAGGTCATCCTGAATAATAGGACCTAACTTCAGCACATCATTCAAGGATAATCCTGAAGATGACTGCGCAGATGCATAAAATACAACTCTGGTGCGAGTAGTAGTAGACAAAGTTTTGAAAACTGCATGATGTGGAAGATAGTAACAAGGTTCGCCTTCCTTTGGTGGTGACACTTACTTCATGTGCCCCATGGATTCATATTCAGAGAGAAATTGAGTGTAATCTTCTTTAAGTGTGATGTCGTTTTGAAGACGTCGTTCTAAGTGCATAAAGCGATTGATGGCTTGCCGTCTAGATTCACCTAAGCAATTTTTGTCCTCCTTGACGGGTAGACGAACTGTAAAGCTACCATCGACATTACGAGTGGTTGTTTTTACATAATATTCTTCACACTCCTTTTCCTCCTTAGTAAGAACATGCTGAGGAAATTCTTCTAAATCCCAGAAACGTATTAACTGTGTGTCAAGGTTATCAGTGCTGATGAAGAAATTATGCTGAGGCGAAGACTTAGCCTTGTACTTGTATGATGACCTTGGAATAGGGACTGATATTATCCAACCGAGGTCTGTGCTGGCTAGTATAGGCTGTCCTTGTTTCTTTAAGGTTTTCCCATGCAATAACTCGAAGAATAAGGAACTTCCGATTGGGATTTCAACTTCATCAGGAATGTTGAACCTAGGATCTGCAAATGGAATGCTAGAAGGAATATTCCAGTTGCACAAATTGATATGTGTGGAAGGTAGTTTTCCTGTTATACGAGGAAGTACTAGACATTCAATTTTAGTCTTAAAATCATGTACCATAGATTTCAGATTGACCTGAACATGGTGAGTGGCCGTAGAAATGGTGCCATTTATACCATTGATAGGCGTATCAGCTGTCACCTTATTAAGCTGTTAGCGCTTCGGAAGATCTGCAGTTATGAAATTGGATTGACTGGCAGAGTTGAGGGGTGCTCTACATTGTATGAGATTGCCATATCTGTCTTCCACTTGCACTAGTGCGGTGGCAAGCAAAACCTGCTGTGTAGATTTTGATTTAAAAGAACAGTAGTTAGATGGCGCGTCAATTGTTCAAGTAGAATCATTTACAGGACTAGATGAAGTTGCACGTGAAGCATTTTCTCTGTTACTATCATGAAGCAACTTGCTGTGAGTGGATGAGCCACAATTGCAGTATGAGGCACGATTACATTTACTTGATATGTGATTAGGAGCAAAGCAATTGGCAGAAAGGCGCTTGGATTTAATGAAAGTCCAACGCTTATGCACATTAAGATTTTTGAAGTCATCACAATTACGTAGCATGTGATTGCACTGACAAAATGGACATACACGATCAGTCGTGGATAAGTAAGAGAGTTTACTGTCTCTGCTGTTGGGCTTAGCAAAGTGCAAGTCAGTCTTAGGCTTAATTACCGTCTTGTTACATGCAGTGTTAGCAAGCAATTCAAAAGAGTGTGCTCTTGCTTCTAAAAATTGCATAAGATCCTTCAAAGAATGGAAGTTTTGAGAATCTATTTAACTCTCCCATTCTCTGCGTGTGGTGTCAGACAAATGTTCCAGGAGAAGTTGCATTAAAATGATTTCATGCAAAGGCACCTCAAGGTTTAATGCTTCAATGGCATTCAAGTTATTTTGAAAAAGGTTGAGCAAGGTACGTAGTTCATTTACTGTTTCCTTATGCATTACTGGTAGTGCTAATAAATTTTTATATGAGCTGTAGCTATTAATCTTGTATTGTTATAGCGTGAGCATATGAGCTCCCATGCTACATCAAAATTTTCACTAGTGACAGGTATGTTCTGTATTAGTGAATGAGCTTGTCCCTTGAGAGAGGAAAGTAAGTAGTAATATTTCTGAATAGCATCTAAAGCTTGGTTGTTTACCACTAAGCTTGTAAATGTGTCATAGAAATGTTTGAAATGAGTGACATCACCCTCAAATTTAGGTAATTGTATCACAGGCAGTTTGATAGCTTTAGCTGCTTGTGACGATTGCGACTGCACTGTGTGCTGCGAATGTCCAGAACCATTTTCTTGCTGTTCATGATCCTGCATTAATTCAGCTAACCTAGCTTTCAATTCGAGGTAACTGTTTCTTGTTTCCTCCTGGTGTTCTGCATGCATATCTATTTCAGTTTCCGCTTCCACAAGAGATTCAATTTGGGTCTGAATAGCTTCATATTTGTCCCAAATTTCACTTAAGTTATCGAAATTAGCTCTCAATATGAAAATGTTGACCTGTTCTGGTAATTCATCAAGAAATTTTCGAACAAAGGTAAATTTTCTTTTAATTATACCCCTTCTTTTGACAATAGCTTTCAAATCCTGCTCCATATTGAATGGTTATGAGACTTGCTTAAAGGAGAGAAAGAAAGAAAAGGAATGTTCTGACCTGAAATGTGTTGCGATGCAGGCTACTGCGTCGTTGCGAATGAAATACTGATAATCTGCTGTAGATCCCGATGCCTGGCATCCTGGGGCCCACTGAATCCCTGCAGAAGAAACTGTTGCGATGCACAATAATATCCGGCCCGGAGGACCAATGTTCGTGTCGTGATTAATTTAATTCGGAAGACCACTTGATTTTAGCAGAAATCAAGGAAACTGTTTTGTGGACTGTACTCGACAGAGCTGTATTCATATCTCTGGATAATTTTAAGCACACGCTACATTTCTTGTATGAATAATCATAAAGAAGACAATACATTAATATTTAGATAAACTAAAAAACGTCTTTGCATTGCAACAACGTTGCATTCAGCCACACAACGAAATACATCACATCAATGTTCTTGTCTCAAACATGTCTGACTAACTAACTGGAAAAAGACTACTTTCTTGCTCGCTGGCGATACACATGACCAGTTTGCCGCATAACCGGCGCCAAGTAAAATATTCATGCGCCCGACAAACAAATGACGATCATGGCGCAAACAGCAGCTTAATCCTTAAGCTACAGATTGGATGTCAGATTGTATCTGTACCGGATCTACAAATATGTAATCCCTGAGCGGCATGATAGTACACCCGTGAGCATAAATGCCCTCTTCTGTTTCAATATCACACCTCAGTGGTATGTAGCGTCTGATTTTAAAATTGCCTTGCGGTCGTAGCTTAGTCTCTTGTAAGCATACCAACAAGGGCTTATGCTTATTGAGCAAAGTTCGAGCTCTGCTCGATGTGCTCTTCAACCACATATGTTCCATTATAGGATAGCTATGGCGAAATTAATGGGATATGATGTCAAATAAATACGTACATTGCGTAGATTTTAGCGGTGGTCGGATCAATTTGCCTTTTTTTGGGTGTTGGGCTGGTTTCATCAGGTTTATCCTGCCTCCTCTTTGCTGCCGATGTAGCAACGTGGTCAGGTATTTCCTGCTCCATATCTTCTGTGAAAGAGGAACGGTTTCCTTCTGAAACTTTCGGATCGATAGGCTCCAACCGATTAGAAAATAGGACCGACGAAGATGACTGTCGTCGGTCTGAGTCCTCCCCAGATGATGAGTCCAAAGATGATCTCTGAGATTCTCTTGGACCTCTCTTTCCCTTAGTTCTTTCGGGAGCAGGCTTTGCGCTTTCCTTCAGAAAGGCAATTCTGTCACCTCTCAGTTCTAGTGCTTGGTACATTACGGGCAATCTGGTCCTCTTGCTAGACGTCGATGGTTTGCAGGTGACTAAACTGAGATGTTCTTATTTGCAGTAGTCTTAGGTGGTGTGGACGGATCTACACGTATTGTTGGCGATGCTTGTGTTTGCGATCTAGGCAATAGAACTTTCTCTGATATAGTTGCCCCGTTCATATCGCATGTTGGGGTATCAGAGTCCCGTCGAAGTGACGGAGTAGCCGCCACAGAGCTGTAGGTACGGGAGGTAGTTAAAGAGGGCTTGTGGATACAAAGTTTCCGGGCTTCCGAAAAGGTTACCTTTTCTTTAGCCCGGATCTCCTGAACAGCTGGCTCTTCAATATAACGGGGGCATTCTCGTGTACTTGATGGATGTTCACAGCTACAGTTAACACATGCTGGAGATGATGCACATGCATTTTAATGCATGGCGTCTCTACAGCTGACACATGTGGCTACACCTTTGCAGAATTCACTAGTGTGACCGAACCGCTGACAGTAGCATCTCAGAGGCGTAGGTACATATGTTCTTACCTCTATTATTTCATATCCAGTCTTCATCATTTGAGGGACATTTGCCCGATCAAATGGCAGGCACAGGTTACGATTAGGGACCATTTCCACTCACTCCCTCCGTTGTACGCGATAGACTGCTGTAACGCCTTGTTCCTGAATGTTTTCCTGAATATCCTCGTTGGACATACCATCCAACGCACTAGTGTTTATAACACCGCATGAGGAATTGAGGGTCCTATGCAACTCGACTTTTACAGGATAACTGCCCAGCATGCTGGCTCTCTGTATCTTAGCTGCCTGGGATGCTGTAGTTGCTTCCACTAACAGCGTGCCATTCCCAGATTTTGTACAGGATTTTACTGCACAAGTTATGCTGGCAAGACCCTTCTGAATTAAAAACGGATTAACCTTGAAAAATTCTTGCCTTCCTTTTCTTTTAGTTATTAAGTAGCGAGGACCACACTCAACTACTTCTTTTACATTGTTCTTAGTTATATCATTTGCACTTTCATAATTTTTATTAAAATGTTCACTTACCATAATTGATGTCATACGTTTCATCCCCCAGTGCTCCCCAACCACTACGGAGCCCAACAGGGGTTCATCCCGCTGGGATGACAGAGCTACACAGGGGATATAGCGGGCTCGCTGTCCCACTCACCCTGGAGTTCAGTACAGTACCTAGTCCTGGCCGATGGATTAGGGGCGGTTAGTCCCTAACCTCCCGATTAACGAAGCAGAAACCGAAGGAGTGTATTGGAAATGCGCACCGTCCCCGAATTTAGAACACTGGAACGAGCTCAGAAACGCATCCCTCAACCACCAGGACAAACCTTTCCACCGAACGGGTCTCCACGTACGGCCTACACATGGGTGGTTGTTTTCTCCGACCCCTCACCACTAAGAGGAACCCACATGGAGGTTGCTAGTTTGGCTCGGGACCCCAGGATCGCCAATTCCCTTCCCTACCGCAGTAGGCCCCTGGGGATGTATCGCGGTGATGTGCTCCAGACTGTTTTTAGCAGAACTGGAAGATTCAGGTTTGAAACTTTTCTATTCACTCGATCCAAGTGGTTTCAGTTTCCTGAACATTACTTTTGTAATCAGCAGGATAAAAAAGGAAAGCACAAAATCCTAGCCTTTTGTACTGGGAAAAATATGACTCTGTGTAGAATTTAAGGTCATACTGGCATATCGGCCATGGTAGCTCAGTAGTTAAGAGCAGGCGAATTGAGACCGGAAGAACGGTGGTTCGTCTACCAGCTATGGCACTGAATTTTTTAGTCTGACCCTATCTTTCCATACTTCGTGCTACATACGGCCATTCTAAAGGAATGTTTAATTTCCATTAACCCTTTGTTAGTCTCGCATGTATCTGTCAGATACATGGCCAAAGTTTGTTTCAGTATTATGGTAATAAATAGAGGTAAGTGCTTGCCAACCCAGAACATCTGCCATCATTCCTTTGTTATTGCTTCGTTTAAGTTTCAAGAATTTCTCCCAAATGCCGAGTTTGCAAACAAGGCAAACGTCACACGTGTGTGCTGTTGTACCTGTCAGATACATCATTCCAACTTAAGTTACACATTGTCGCTGCTATCGATCAGTATTAGAGACTTCACTATTTCTAAACTATTTTCACGATTTTCTTGAGTTCTCACTTTATATAAAAAATATTGCAAGTAAAATACTGTTTGCGATGACACTAGTGTGATGGATATCAGTGTAAATTTACATGAGTGTGTAATTTAGATGAATTATGTTTTGAACTGTATGCCACATTGGTTTCAGCCAACACATTATGAGTTTAGAGAAAACAAAAGAAGCTAACTTATAACTCAAAGATCATGCAATCCACTAGAAATTTGGTTCATGGTCTGATATGAGAACAAATCCACATCAGATTTCTGACTCTTCAGTAAACAGATACTTAGCTTAGAAAACCCTCATTAATTAAAGTTCTGATTAAACTTTATACTGCCAGTTATACTATCTGATAACTGGTAAATGTAAGTTCTATAGACACACTTATATTAATATACAATGAATATATTAACTCTATCATGGCATATGGAATAACATTTTGGTACAGCTCAGTATAAAGTCAACAAATATTCCTCCTCAAAAGATGCTTATACGAATAATTTCTAACACCAATATCAGACACTTTAGGAGACATCTTCATAGAAAATTAAGATACCAGGTCTTCTGTGCATGAATGTATTCTCAGTGTTAACATTTTTACATGCATTCAGGCCTCATATATAACAAAAGGCAGAAAACCATCCGATTTTATTACACCCTTCTTAACAATCCTAAAGGAAAAATTGACAATGTTAATGGTACTAAAACTAGTGATAGTTGGCATCTGCGCTTAAAATTATTTTGATCTGAACAATATTATAAAAATATAAACTTATCTTGTTGAATTTAGTTAATTGATGGAAATCAATCACTTCTTCACATTAGTCGAATAGAGGCTTAAGTTTTTGACAGGCAGTCAACACGAAAAACTCAATTCCATGGCCAGGATTTGAACCACGGATCTCCTGATTTCCATCCAGCCTCTCTAACCTATTGAGCTACCATGATCGACGTCCTGCCTTGACATTAAATTCACCATTCGGCTCGTATATTTTCCGGCCATGGCATTAAACATTTCATGTTGAATCTATCAAACAACTTAGCCTACATACGGCTAGTGTGAAGAACTGATTAATGACCATCAATTAACTAAAATAACAAGAGTTAAATGATGAAGCCTGGACTCCAGTACTTACGATAGTAAGTCGCCACAAATAGCATATCTCGAATGCGAGAGTCCCTAGTGGTGTACCGAGCAAATGTAACAGTCAAATGGGGAGTTTACTGGCGTGACGGCAAGTTGAACGTGGCAGCTCAATGGGATAGAGCGACTGGACGGATTCCAAGAGATCCGTGGTTCAAGTCCCGGCTATGGCATTGAATTGTTCATATTGACTCTATAGTGTTGATGTTTATATAGCTCAGTAAATACTGTCGCGAAGCCGTTATCTACGATCGCGTGGCTTGTTTACACAAAGGAACTGATAGGTGGGCAGCGTGGAAACAAAGGGCAGGCAGATAAAGATAACACGCAGATAAAGGTCTGCCAAAACAAACAAACTGAAATAAATGGCAATTTCTGGTGTCTTCTTGACTGATAGAGACTATTGGGTTCTGGTTTAATTTAGAATAGTCTAGAAATTATCAGAGATGTATTTAACGAGGAGACCGCTCGCCAAGAGTGTGTTGTAGTAGTAAGCGGCTGTGAAGTGCTGTAAAACAAGGTTATATCGCCTGATGTAAGCAGTAAACTGCTGAATGTGTTGTAACGAGAGCTGATGTTGTAAACTGAACGCTGTTTTTTATTGTAATCAACCTTGAGAGATTATGTTGCATATGTGATGTAATGTTGTTACGTGAGAGTTGAACAGTATATTTCTACGAGAATAAAGGACATTTAGAATTTCGGCAAATTGAGCTTTTAATTCTACGAACCCACAAAGTCACAACTGGTGTCAGGAGTGAGACATTACCACCATGGAGGCTGCATTAGAAAAGACTCTACAGAAAATGGAAGCAATGAAGACGCAAATGACGCCCTTGCCGCGAAGACGTAAACAGCAAACAACCAGGCAGCGGAACTGAAAGAAATGAAGACGGCGAATGACAACCTTGCTGCGAAAACAGAATTGGCAAATAACCTGGCCAGAGAGCTGAAACAAATGAAGACGGCTAACGACATCATCACCGAGAAGAACGAAGAAGGCGTTTTAACAGCGAGGAAGACATCCGCAAACAACCTGGCCGCGGAACTGAAGAAAATGAGAACGACGGCCAGTAGCCTGAC